>CM038678.1:146245401-146392891 GCA_021605205.1 Aegilops longissima | reverse complement strand
ACATTTGCGTGCATGATTAGTGTACGATTGAATCGAGCGTCACAAGTTGGTATCGAGCCGATCGCTGTAATCCCCTTCCACACTCCTTGGCGAAGTCGAGTCTAGACATTGCAAAACTTTTACTAACTTGGCTGTGTGCCTTACGGCCCACGTCGCCATCGGGTGTTACTAGGATCTTTTACTCCTCGACCTTTACTCGGGACTCTGAACTCTCTTCTACTCGGGTTAAACGATTTTACTAACTATCACTAGGATTCCGTGACCGCATTCACCCCAAAGTTGGATATAGCCTTAGTTGTTTTTGGAATTGTATTTGAGCAATTTCACACCTGTCATTTGACTCCTTTGAAGCGTCTTTGTTTTCGAGATGGAACCCACGAGGCAGGTAAATGCGCCACACGACGGCCATTGGTGCCTCGGGATCACTGCGGTGCTAGCCGAGATGATGACCTATCGGGTTATCGCTGGCACCCCGAGTACACCGTCTATGAGGAGTACCGGGACTATAACCAGGAGCGATGCGGCGCCATCGTCCACCTCTACTCTCGGAGTACGAGTCCACTCTTGTGCCGCACACCGCACATGGTGTTGGAGTGACTATCGATATGGCAGTCCACGATGCTGCTTATGCTGCTCGACACGTCTTCGTGCGAGTATCGAGAGTTGGACACCTCCCCTTGGGCACATTGCTATCGCGTCGATGTTGGTGAGGAGGTTACTACTCGCTACCTACACCATCTTTGTCACGAGAGCCCTTCCACCATCGAACTTTGTTACGCATCGCGATGGGCTGGATCGAGCTAACCGAGCTCTTCGCCACGAGTTGTACATCACCCGTCGGCACCTCTACCGTGCTCGACGCTGATGCACCCTTTGTCCGATCCGGAGAGCTGCGCGTTCTGCGATCTACCCAGCCAGGACCGTGATGCCCCGGGGTGTTGGTTGGCGGGGCGTGGAGGCTACTCTCCGCACTTGGCCCTTTACGCCACCGGGCGTCGGATTCAGCACCGAGTATCCGCGGCCCCAGTCACCGACGTGGAGGACTATCCGCTGCCGCACTATCAGCTTTCAAGGCTCTGACTACCTCCATGATGCCGCGTGGGACTGATGTAGACTTGCTTGTTAGTGTTTGATGTATTCACCACGAGCTGCGTGCCGCCTATGATGTAGTAGTCTATGTCTTTGGACTCTATGTATCGAACTCTATGCATGATTCCTTTTGTAAGATATGCCAACTACTATGTAGTTCCCATCATCTTGCTTTCATTATGCATGTTTCATCATGAATGATTCTGTCTCTTGCTTAATTTCTCAAATGCTGAACTACCCTGTTATATAATAGCGGGATGGTTAGGCCAGCAGTGTCGTGGTCGTGGTGCCAACTTCCCACCACCGCTGAGTACATGGCTGGTATGGTCCAACAGCTTGAGATGAATCGCCAGTTCATGGAGAACATGATGGCTCAGTTCCTCGCCCCAATATGAACCAGCACCCAAACGGAACAACTCACAGGATTTCATCGCTTTGAACCCAGCGTGTACCGCAGCTCAACTCAGCCTTTGGATCTTGATGGTGGCTCCGTGACATCACCTATGAGATGGAATCTGCTGATGTAGCCCCGCCAGCTATGTCACCTTTGCATCCTTCTTCTGAAGGACCCGCAGCTCAATGGTGGGACAGCCACCGCGTACTCGCCAGTTGGAACACTCATCACTGGCCGACTTCCAGGCTGCCTTCCGTGCCCGCTTCATCCCTCAAGGGGTCATGGACGGAAGAAGCGTGAGTTCATAACCTCACCCAAGGCAACAAGATGTTGAAGCCTATCGCGAGAGTTCTGGACTTGTCTCGCTATCTTTGAAGAGGATATTGCAAGCTGATGCACGCAGACAGGAGAAGTTCCGTGGCGGTCTTCAAGGCGACATCAAGCTCGCACTTCTAGTGCACGACTTTGCTGATTTCGCCACCTTGGTGAACAAAGCTATCAATGTCGAAACTGGTCTGCAGGAATACGAGCTCTAACGGCGCAACCGTGACACGGGCTCATCTTGAGCCCGTCCTCGCGAGAGCGCAAGATATGGATTCCCAACGGTATGTACCAAATTAATGCACTGCTCCAAGGCAGAACTATGCTGCACCTCGTCGCCTACAACTAAGCAGCCAAAGCTTCAGCTCCACCACCCCAAGCTCTGTTCCCACTCCCAATAATGGCTTATGCTTGGTGCGGACAGCGAGACACCGTGCTAGAGAATGCAACAGAACCGAATCAGCGGCCCTTCCGAAGCTGGCGTGGAAGCACCCGAACCGCAACAACTTTGGAAAGTCTTATGGGCAAGCTCAGGCCAACCACGTTGATCTGAATTAAGCTCAAGACCAACCTGCTCTTGTGATGGGTACACTTCTCGTAAATTCAGTACAAACATGCGTTTTATTTGATCTGAGGGCATCGCATTCATTCATGTCGAAGATTTTGCATTCATGCATGGCATTAAAAGTGAAGACATGAATGCTTCACTATTAGTACACACCCTGCGGGCCAATGTCGAACTTCCATGATTTGCAACAGCGTCCCGTTGAAATCGAAGGACTGGAATTCCTTGTCTCTCCCATCGTCTTTGAAGTCTTGTAGCATCGACCTCATTCAGGAATGAATTGGTTAAAGCGCATACGCTTCCATAGTTTGCGCCACTAAGACCGTCCATCTGCTACACCCTTCGATGAAATAGTCACTTACCAAGCTCATCTGGTGCAAAATGCGAGGCAAGACTCTATGCATTGAATGCCTTGAACGCTGCACCACTCGAGGGAATTGAAAACATTCACTGCTGCTTTTGCGATTTCCAAGGCGTCTTTCTTGAAGAACTTCGAGGATTCCCCGCTAGAGCTGTCGAATTAGTCATCGACTTGAAACCGAGCACCACTCCTATAGCCAAGCGACCCTACAAGATGCCGCCGATGAACTCCTTGAGCTAAAGGAGGAAATCGACAAATCTCTTCAAAGCGGCTTCATTCGCCCAAGTTGCTCACCTTGGGGAGCACCTTCTCTCTTTGTCAAGAAGAAGGATGGGACAAACCGATTGGTCCAAGACTACCGTCCTATAAATCAAGCTACCATTCAGAATAAGTATCCTCTTCCTCGGATCAATGATCTTTATGATCAAGCGGCTGGTTAAATCGGTGTTCTCGAAACTTCGACTTGAGGTTGGGTTACCACCAGATCCGTGTTCGTGAGGAGGATATCCCCAAGACCGCATTCGTGACTCGTTATGGTTCTTACGAGTACACCGTCATGTCTTCGGCAACCAATGCTCCAGCCACCTTCTCCTTCGATGAACTATATATTCATGGATTACCTCGACAAGTTCATCGTGGTTTATCTGGATGACATCTGATCTATTCCAAGAATGAAGAAGAACATCTTGAACATCTTCGTCTTGTCTTTGGAAAAGCTACGAGAGCATCAACTCTATGCCAAGTTCTCCAAGTGTGAATTTTGGCTTCCGAAGTAACCTATCTTGGGCATGTCATTTCTAAGGATGGTATTGCCGTCAACCACGAAAGAGTTCAGGCTATTCTAGATTGGACTCCTCCGAAGAGCGTTAAGCAAGTCGAAGTTTTCTCGGTCTCGCTTGACTATTGCCGTCGATTAGCCGAGAACTTCTCCAAGATTGCCAGCCCTCGACTAACTTTGTTGCATAAGGCGTCAAGTTCCAATGGACGAGATAAGTGTCGGGAAAGTTTCCAGCACTCAAGGACAAGTTGACTTCGCCCGATGCTAGCTCCTCCCGATACTAAGAAGGACTTCGTCATTTATCGCGGCGCTTCTCGTCAAGGTTTAGGCGGTGTCCTAATGCAAAAGCGCAAAGTGGTTGCTTATGCCTCTCGACAATTGCGCCCTCACGAAGAGAACTACCAGTTCACGACCTCGAACTTCTTGCTGTCATACATGCCTTTCAAGCGGTGGTGACATTACCTTCTCGTGTCGTTGCGAGATCTTCACCGACCACCAAAGTCTGAAGTATCATTTACTCAGCCAGACCTGAACCTCCGCACAGAGATGGATGGAGACATTGCGAGACTTTGATTTGGGTATTTCCTATCGCGAGCAAGGCTAATGTAATGGCTGATGCCTTGAGCATAAGTCTTCTGCAACCACCTTGAGTTCACAAAGTTCAGCCCTCACTTGTTGAAGAATTTGAAAGCTGAACCTCCATATTGTTCCTCCGGTGCACTAGCTCCCCTCCTCCGGAGTTCCGCAAGATGAATCTCCGTGTTGTTCCCGAGGTTCCCTTTATACCACGGCTGTTGAACCCGATCTCGTGGGCACCATAAAGACAATGCAGGATTTGACTCTGAAGTCTACAAGCTTAAACAAGACATCAGGAAAGGAAATCCCTCGTCCTTCACTATTGCCGATGATGGCGCCTTGTACTTCAAAGGCCGCCTAGTGGTGCCGTGTAAGAAGGAAAACCTGAATATGACTCGAAGGTCATGAAAGAAGCTCATGATCGCCTCTATGTATCCATCCTGGCGGTACAAAGATGTATCAAGACATTAAATCGAGATTACGGTGGTCTAATATGAAGCGAGGACATTGCTCGCTATGTTTACGAGTGTGGCGTTTGCCGTCGTATCAAAGCAGAACATCAAAGGCCTCTTTGGAACTCTGCAGCCTATCTCTATTCACGAATGGAAATGGGACCATGTTGAAATGGACTTCGCCTTTGGATTTCCCAAATCGCGAAAGGTAATGATGCTATTCTTGTCGTCATTGACCGGCTTTCTAAAGTTGCACACTTTACGGCGGTCAAAAAGCGATCCTTTGCTAGCCAGCTTGCAACGCTCTATATGTCGAAATTGTTTCACTTCACGGTATTCCACTTGGTTATCGATTCGGACCGTGGCAGCTTATTCACTTCAAGATTACGGGCAAGTTTTCAAGAAGCTATGGGGACTCATTTATCTTTCGATCTGCGTTTCATCCATGATCTCAAGGGCAAGTTGAGCGTGTCAACCAAATTCTCGAAGACATGCTTGAGCTTGTGTCGCTTCCTTCGCAAGAAATGGGAGGAATCTCTCCGTATATCTGAGTTCTCTTATAATAACAGCTATCAAGCTAGTCGAAGATGGCCCCCTTGAAGTGTTATATGGGCGAAAGTGCGAACCCCTCTGAACTGGTCGAAGCGGGAGCGTCCACTCTTGGTCGGATATTATCCAACATGCGAAGAACAAGTCCGCATTATTCGTGAGAATCTCAAGACTGCTCGATCGCGTAAAAGAGTAATTATGACCGTCATCACAAGGAAATGGTCTATCAACTTTGGCGAGAAGGCCTATCTTCGCGTTACACCAATGAAGGGTGCTCACCGCCGGGATCAAGGGCAAGCTAGCTCCTCGCTATATTGGCCCATTCACTATTTTGAAAGGCGTGGAAAAGTGGCTTATCAAGCTGGAGCTTCGCCGAACCTTTCTCGGAGTTCACGATGTGTTCCCGTGTCCCAACTCGACGCTGCTTCAAGGACCCAATCGAGCAGTGGACCATGAAGTGCTCGAATTGCAACAGGACCTCTCATATAAAGAGCATCCGGTCCGCATTATCGACCAAGCTGAATGCCGCACACGTCGAAAGCGATCAAGTTCCTCAAAGTCCGATGGTGAATCACTCGAAGATGAAGCCACACAGGAGCGAGGATCGTCTTGAGATGAATATCCCGCACTCTTTCCTTCTACCTCCTAAATCTCGGGATGAGATTTCTTGTAGTGGAGGAGATTTGTAACGCCCGGATGGTTATGCAACAGTGATCACCTCGGTTACTGTGCCAAACCTCTCTTTGATTCGAACCCGTTCTAAAACAAAAATCAAAACTAAAACAAACGATAAAAAGTTTCAAAACAAAAATTAAAAATGTTCGGGGGTTGTCTAAAATAGCTAACCTAATTATGGTGGGGTGCACTAATTTTTGTAAAATGCTCTGGCATTTTAAATAAACTAAAAACAGAAAAGGAAAAAGAAAAGAAAAAAAAACAAGAAAGGGGAGGAAAAACCCCTGGCCCATTCCCTGGCCCATCCCTCCCCACTTGGCCTCCCCCTGGCCCATTCCCCCTGGCCCGGCCCACAGCCGGCCACTTATCCCCCCCTCACCCCCCCGCGGCAAACCCTAGCCGCCCCACTCCTCTCCTCTCGCCCCCTCTCCCCCCCCCCCGATCCAATCGGGATCGGGCCCGAACCCATCGCCCCAGGGCACGCCGCTCGTCCCGCCCGTCGTCCGGCGCTTCCCCCCCCACCGGACTACTACCCCGCCCCACCGCCGCTGGAGCCCCCTCCTTCCTCCGTCGCCCCAAGCACGACGACCGCCGCCCATGGACGACCCGACCCCTCCGCCTCCCGGCCGCCGCCGCCGCGCTCCCAACCGCCTCCTCCGGTCGTCACCGGCCTCCACCGAGCCGCCTCCCTAGTCCCCACGTGCCCGGCGTGAGCTCCTCTCGTCCTCTCTCCTCCCCCGAATCGCGCCCGTCGCGCCGGCGTCGCCGGCCCCGACCCTCATGCAGTCCACGCCCCCCCCCCGTTCCTCTCCTCCCCCTCGCCGGCTCCGGCCGTCGAGGCCCGACCCTCCGGCCACGAAACCCCCCGGTCCCTCTCCTCTCCGGCGCCCAACAGCGCCTCGCCCTCCCACGGCCACCGAAACCCTCGGCCCCGTCAAGCGACCTCCCGTCGCCGGCTCCACGCCGTCCATGACCCGCGCCATGAGCCCCCTCGCGCCCGTCGCTCGGCCCACCCCCAGCACGTTCTTCCCCCCACCGTCAGGCCCCAGACCCCACCACCTCCGTCGCCTCCAGGCTGGCTCGCCTGCCGGCCGGTCGCGCCGTGGGCTGACCCCCGACCGCCGACTTGGCCTCGGGCGCCCGGTCCCCGATGGCCTCGGGTTCGGCTCGCCACAAGACGGCCGTTAGGCCACGCCTGCTTGGCCAGGCGATGGCATGGGGCCCCACCCCCCCAAAAAAAGAACGGTTTTTATTAAAACAGAGATAAAAATAAAATGAAAATGAATTAAAAACTAAATAACTAATTAATTAATTAATTAAGTAATTAAGTAATTAATTAATCTAATTAATTCGATTAATTAACCCTAATCATTAATTAACTTAATTAACTAAGGTTAATTAACTCGATTAGGTTAATTAGATATTAGAGAATGACATGCGGGACCCACATTGTCAGGTTGACTCGATCAACCCTGTTGATTCTTGATGTCGGCATGACATCATCTTGATGTCATAAATGCATTTTGAAATTAATTAAATAATTAATTAAATTCCAGAAATTAATAAAATCTTTTAAAATCATATCTTTTAATCCGTAATCCGGATTAAAATACTTTCAACATGAAAGTTACTCGAGCGGCGAGACGAATCCGGATCGCGTCCGTTCGTCCACCACACACCCTAACCTATCGAACCTGCAAACTTTCCTCTCCGGTTCATCACATCGACAGACGTCGGAACCGGAAAACTTCCGGATGTTTTCCCCCTAACCATACCCCCCTCATACCACGTTAGGGCACGCCTAGCATCGCTTCTTGTCATGTCATGCATCGATATGCATCTGTTTACCTTGTATTCATTGTTTCTTCCCCTCTTCTCTCCGGTAGACTACTGAGACCGGCCGCTGCTGCTGGCCGTTCGACTACGGTGTTGACGACCCTCTCTCTTGCAGAGCAACCAGGCAAGCCCCCCCTTGATCACCAGATATCGCCTACTCTTATCTACATCGCTTGCATTAGAGTAGTATAGCTATTCTCGTTTTCGATTACTCCTATCTCGCTTTGCATAGCTTTGTCCTTGTAACTTCGTTGTTACCTTACGCAATCCTATATGCTTAGTATAGGATGCTAGTACTTTCATCTGTAGCCCTACTTTCTTGTCAAATCCGCGTGCTATAATATCGGGCCGTGATCACTCGGGAGCTGATCATGGGTATAGACTATATATTTATACATGATACATGTGGAGACTAAAGTCGGGTCGGTGATGGAGCACCCATGAGTGGATCTTTGTGGCGGAGCGGCAGGCAGGTTGAGACCGCCTAGAGAGAGGTGGGCTGGCCTGCTCGGCGTTCATGTTACTTAACATGCTTAACGAGGTCTTGGTATTTGATCTGAGTTGGCTACGAGCTTATATGCACTAACCATCTACGCGGGAGTAGTTATGGGTATCCCGCGCCGTGGTATCACCAAGCACTTCAGACGTCGGCTGACGGAGCGGCGCTACCGGATTGGACTGGAACGCTGTTAGGCTAGGTCTGCTTCCGGCCGCCCGCATAGCGTCTTGTGTGTGCTCAGGCGATGGGCCCTGACCCTGCGCTTAGGTTTAGACCGCGTCTTGGCCTCTCTGTTGTGCCTAGGTGGGGCTGCGACGTGTTGATCTTACGCGGGCATGACCCCGGAAAGTGTGTCCGCCAAATGGGATCAAGCGTCTTTGGGTAAGATGGTGCACCCTGCAGGAAGTTAATCTATTCGGATAGCCGTGATCTTGATAACAGGACGACTTGGAGTTGTACCTTGAGCTTATGACAACTAGAACCGGATACTTGATAAAACACACCCTTCCAAGTGCGGATACAACCGGTGGTCGCTCTCGCTCGGGGTTATGAGCAGGGATTGCGGGTAGGATTATTGCTATATGATGTTACTTGGAGGACTTCCGTTGTCCTCTTACATGCATTGCAAGACCAGAGTCCGAAGCGTAGTCTTCGTTAAGACTAGCTATCCCCTCTTATTACGGCATTCTGCAGTTCAGTCACCGATATGGCCTTTACACATATATCCATGCATATGTAGTGTAGTTCCTTGCTTGCAGTACTTTGGATGAGTACTCACGGTTGCCTTGTTCCCCTTTTCCCCTACCTCTACTCGCTTGCTGCAATCAGACGATGGAGCCCGAGGCGACGCCACCGCCTATGATGACTACTACTCGAGGCGCCTACTACTACGTGCAGCCCGCCGACGGCGACCAGGAGTGACCTAGGAGGATCGAGGCGGGAGGCCCGCTCCTCTTCGATCTGTATCCGGTTTGTGCTAGCCATCTTATGGCACCTTGTTTAACTTATGCGTACTCAGATATTGTTGCTTCCGCTAACTCGTCTATGATCGAGCACTTGTATTCGAGCCCTCGAGGCCCCTGGCTTGTATTATGATGCTTGTATGACTTATTTTATTGTAGAGTTGTGTTGTGATATCTTCCCGTGAGTCCTTGATCTTGATCGTACACATTTGCGTGCATGATTAGTGTACGATTGAATCGAGGGCGTCACAGTATGGTTATGATGTTGGACACACCATTACATTGTGGTGTTCTAGGTGGCGTGAGTAGTGAAAATATTTCACATTGTTTTAACTGAAGGCCAAACTCGTAACTCAAATATTTTACCTCTGCGATCATATCCTAGAAACTTCTATTTTCTTGTTACAATGATTATCCACTTCACTCTGAAATTCTTTGAACTTTTCAAATGTTTCATACTTGTGTTTCATCAAGTATATATACCCATATCTTCTCAAATCATCTATGAAGGTCAGAAAATAATGATACTTGCCGTGAGCTTTAACACTCATCGGACTGCATACATCAGTATGTATTATTTCCAATAAGTCATTTGCTCGCTCCATTGTTTCGGAGAACGGAGTCTTAGCCATCTTGCCCATGAGGCATGGTTCACAAGCATCAAGTGATTCATAATCAAGTGATTCCAAAAGTCCATCAGCATGGAGTTTCTTCATGCGCTTTACACCAATATGACCTAAACGGCAGTGCCACAAATAAGTTGCACTATCATTATTAACTTTGCATCTTTTGGCTTCAATATTATGAAAATGTGTATCACCACGATCGAGATCCAACAAACCATTTTCATTGGGTGTATGACCATAGAAGGTTTTATTCATGTAAACAGAACAACAATTATTCTTTAACTTACATGAATAACCGTATTGCAATAAACATGATCCAATCATATTCATGCTTAACGCAAACACTAAATAACATTTATTTTAGGTTCGACACTAATCTCAAAAGTATAGGGAGTGTGCGATGATGATCATACCAATCTTGGAACCACTTCCAATACACATCGTCACTTCACCCTTAACTAGTCTCTGTTCATTCTGCAACTCCCGTTTCGAGTTACTACTCTTAGCAACTGAACCAGTATCAAATACCGAGGGGTTGCTATAAACACTAGTAAAGTACACATCAATAACATGTATATCAAATATAGCTTTGTTCACTTTGCCATCCTTCTTATCCACCAAATACTTGGGGCAGTTCCGCTTCCAGTGACCAGTCCCTTTGCAGTAGAAGCACTTAGTCTCAGGCTTAGGTCAAGACTTGGGCTTCTTCACTTGAGCAGCAACTTGCTTGCCGTTCTTCTTGAAGTTCCCCTTCTTCCCTTTGCCATTTTCCTTGAAACTAGTGGTCTTGTCAACCATCAACACTTGATGCTCTTTCTTGATTTCTACCTTCATCGATTTCATCATCATGAAAAGCTCGGGAGTCGTTTTCGTCATCCCTTGCATACTATAGTTCATCACAAAGTTCTACTAACTTGGTGATGGTGACTAGAGAATTCTGTCAATCACTATATTATCTGGAAGATTAATGTTGGAAATATGCCCTAGAGGCAATAATAAAAGGATTATTATTATATTTCCTTGTTCATGATAATTGTCTTTTACTCATGCTATAATTGTATTATCCGGAAATCGTAATACACGTGTGAATACATAGACCACAACATGTCCCTAGTGAGCCTCTAGTTGACTAGCTCGTTGATCAACAGATAGTCATGGTTTCTGACTATGGACATTGGATGTCATTGATAACGGATCACATCATTAGGAGAATGATGTGATGGACAAGACAATCCTAAGCATAGCACAAGATCGTGTAGTTCGTTTGCTAGAGCTATTCCAATGTCAAGTATCTTTTCCTTAGACCATGAGATCGTGTAACTCCCGGATACCGTAGGAGTGCTTTGGGTGTACCAAGCGTCACAACGTAATCGGGTGACTATAAAGGTATACTACGGGTATCTCCGAAAGTATCTGTTGGGTTGACACGGATCGAGGCGGGATTTGTCACTCCGTATGACGGAGAGGTATCTGGGCCCACTCGGTAATGCATCATCATAATGAGCTCAAAGTGACCAAGTGTCCGGTCACGGGATCATGCATTACAGTACAAGTAAAGTGACTTGCCGATGCGAGATTGAACGAGGTATTGGGATACCGACCATCGAATCTCGGGCAAGTAACGCATCGATCGACAAAGGGAATCGTATACGGGTTGCTTGAATCCTCGACATCGTGGTTCATCCGATGAGATCATCGAGGAGCATGTGGAGCCAACATGGGTATCCTGATCCGCTGTTGGTTATTGACCGGAGAGTCATCTCGGTCATGTCTATATGTCTCTCGAACCCGTAGGGTCTACACTTAAGGTTCGGTGACGCTAGGGTTATTAGGAAGACTTGTATGTGATTACGAATGTTGTTGAGTCCGGATAAGATCCCGGACGTCACGAGGAGTTCGGAATGGTCAGAGGTGAAGATTTATATATGGGAAGTTGTCATACGGTCACCGGAAAGGTTGAGGGGCATATCGGTATTGTACCGAGGCCACCGGAGGGGTTCAGGGGTCCTTGGAGGGGCCACCTCTCTCGAAGGGCCTCATGGGCGTGGTGGGTAGGGAACCAGCCTGGAGGGCTGGGCGCATCCCCCTTGGGCCCATGCGCCTAGGGTTTGGGAAACCCTAGTGGCGGCGCCCCCTTGCTTGGGGGCAAGCCCCTCCTGCCCCCCCTCTAGATCTCATCTAGAGGGGCCGCCCCTTCCCCTTCCCCCATAAATAGAGGCGAGGGAGGGCTGCACACAACATCCAAGGCGCAGCCCTCCCTCCCAACACCTCTCCTCCTCCGTTAAGAGCTTGGCGAAGCCTGGCGAGATTGCCTCTCCACCATCACCACGCCATCGTCTTTGCTGCTGGAGCTATCTTCCTCAACCTCTCCCTCCTCCTTGCTGGATCAAGGTGCGGGAGACGTCTCCTCTCCGTACGTGTGTTGAACGCGGAGGTGCTGTCCGTTCAGCACTAAGATCATCGGTGATTTGGATCACGTCGAGTACGACTCCCTCAACCCCGTTCCCTTGAACGCTTCCCTCGCGATCTACAAGGGTATGTAGATGCACTCCTCTCTCTCGTTGCTAGATGAACTCATAGATAGATCTTGGTGAAACCGTAGAAATTTTTTATTTTCTGCAACGTTCCCCAACAGTGGTATCAGAGCTAGGTCTATGTTTAGTTCTCTATTGCACGAGTAGAACACAAATCTGTTGTGGGCGTAGATGTTGTCAACTTTCTTGCCACTACTAGTCTTATTTTGCTTCAGCGGTATTGTGGGATGAAGCGGCCCGGACCGACCTTACACGTACGCTTATGTGACACAGGTTCCACCGACTGACATGCACTAGTTGCATAAGGTGGCTAGCGGGTGTCTGTCTCCCACTTTAGTTGGAGCAGATTCGATGAAAAGGGTCCTTATGAAGGGTAAATAGAAGTTGAAAAATCACGTTGTGGTTATTCAGAGGTAAGAAAAGCGTTCTTGCTAGAACCCTATTGCAGCCACGTAAAAGATGCAACAACAATTAGAGGGCGTCTAACTTGTTTTTGCAGCAATTGCTTTGTGATGTGATATGGCCAAAAGTTGTGATGAATGATGAATGATATATTGTGATGTATGAGATCATGTTCTTGTAATAGGAATCACGACTTGCATGTCGATGAGTATGACAACCGGCAGGAGCCATAGGAGTTGTCTTAATTATTGTATGACCTGTGTGTCAATGATTTAACGCCATGTAATTACTTTACTTTATTGCTAAACCGTTAGCCATAGTAGTAGAAGTAATAGTTGGCGAGCAACTTCATGGAGACACGATGATGGAGATCATGATGATGGAGATCATGGTGTCTTGCCGGTGACGAAGATGATCATGGAGCCCCGAAGATGGAGATCAAAGGAGCTATATGATATTGGCCATATCATGTCACTGCTATATAATTGCATGTGATGTTTATTATGTTTATGCATCTTGTTTACTTAGAACGGCGGTAGTAAATAAGATGATCCCTCATAATAATTTCAAGAAAGTATTCCCCCCAACTGTGCGCCGTTGCTAAAGTTCGTCGTTTTGAAGCACCACGTGATGATCGGATGTGATAGATTCCTAAGTTCACATACAACGGGTGTAAGACAGTTTTACACATGCAAAACACTTAGGTTAACTTGACGAGCCTAGCATGTACAGAGATGGCCTCGGAACACAGAGACCGAAAGGTCGAACATGAGTCGCATGGAAGATACGATGAACATGGAGATGTTCACCGATGATGACTAGTCCGTCTCACATGATGATCGGACACGGCCTAGTCGACTCGGATCATGTAACACTTAGATGACTAGAGGGATGTCAAATCTGGTGGGAGTTCATTAAATAATTTGATTAGATGAACTTAATTATCATGAACTTAGTCTAAAATCTTTGCAAAATGTCTTGTAGATCAAATGGCCAACGCTCATGTCAACATGAACTTCAACGCGTTCCTAGAAAACCAAGCTGAAAGATGATGGCAGCAACTATCTGATGGGTCGGAACACGAGGATCATCCTCATAGCTGCCAAGAAAGCATATGTCCTAGAAGGACCGCTAGGTGAAGCACCCATCGAGAGAACCAAGGCGTTATGAGCGCTTGGCAGTCACGTCTTGATGATTACTCCCTCGTTCGATGCGGCATGCTTTACAGACTTAGAACCGGGGCTCCAAAAGCATTTTGAGCAACACGGAGCATATGAGATGTTCGAGGAGCTAAAATGGTTTTCCAAGCTCATGCCCGGTCGAGAGATATGAAGTCTCCGACAAGTTCTATAGTTGTAAGATGGAGTAAAATAGTTACGTCGGTGAGCACATACTCAAAATGTCAGGTTGCACAACCGCTTTGTCAGTGGACATTAACCTCCCGGATGAGGCGGTCATTGGCAGAATCCTTGATCGCTCCCACCGAGCTACAAGAGCTTTGTGATGAACTACAATATGCAAGGGATGGTGAAAACTATTCTGAAGTATTTTCAATCTGAAGTCAGAGGTAGAAATCAAGAAGGAACATCAAGTGTTGATGGTCAATAAAACCACTAAGTTCAAGAAGGGCAAGGGTAAGAAGAACTTCAAAAAGGACGGCAAGGATGTTGCCGCGCCCGGTAAGCCAGTTGCCGGGAAGAAGTCAAAGAATGGACCCAAGCTTGAGACAGAGTGCTTTTATTGCAAAGGAAGGGTCACTGGAAGCGGAACTGCCCAAAATACTTAGCGGACAAGAAGGCCGGCAACACTAAAGGTATATGTGATATACATGTAATTGATGTGTACCTTACCGATACTTGTAGTAACTCACCGGTATTTGATACGGTGCCGTTGCTCATATTTGTAACTCACAGCAGGAGCTGCGGAATAAGCGGAGGCTGGCGAAGGGCGAGGTGACGATGCGGCGTCGGGAATGGTTCCAAGGTCGATGTGATCGCCGTCGCACGCTACCTCTACATTTACCCACGGGATTAGTTATAAACCTCAATAATTGTTATTTAGTGCCAAGTTTGAGCATGAACATTGTATGTGGATCTCGTTTGATACGAGATGGCTACTCATTTAAATCCGGGAATAATGGTTGTTCTATTTATATGAGAGATATGTTTTATGGTCATGCCCCGATGGTCAATGGTTTATTCTTAATGAATCTCGAACGTAATGTTACACATATTCATAGTGTGAATACCAAAAGATGTAAAGTTGATAACGATAGTCCCACATACTTGTGGCACTGCCGCCTTGGTCACATTGGTGTCAAGCGCATGAAGAAGCTCCGTGCTGATGGACTTTTAGAGTCTCTCGATTATGAATCATTTGGCACATGCGAACCTTGCCTCATGGGCAAAATGACCAAGTCCCCGTTCTCCGGAACAATGGAGCGAGCAACCAACTTATTGGAAATCATACATACTGATGTGTGTGGTCCAATGAGCGTTGAGGCTCGCGGAGGATATCGTTATGTTCTCACTCTCACTGATGACTTAAGTAGATATGGGTATGTCTACTTGATGAAACACAAGTCTGAGACCTTTGAAAAGTTCAAGGAATTTTAGAATGAAGTAGAGAATCAACGTGACCGAAAGATAAAATTCTTACGATCAGATCATGGAGGAGAATATTTAAGTCACAAATTTGGTACGCACTTAAGAAAATGTGGAATCGTTTCACAACTCACGCCGCCTGGAACACCTCAGCGTAATGGTGTGTCCGAACGTCGTAATCGCACTCTATTGGATATGGTGTGATCTATGATGTCTCTTACCGATTTACCGCTATCATTTTGGGGATACGCTCTAGATACAGCTACATTCACTTTAAATAGGCCTCCGTCTAAATCCATTGAGACGACACCGTATGAATTATGGTTTGGGAAGAAACCTAAGCTGTCGTTTCTAAAAGTTTGGGGATGCGATGCTTATGTCAAGAAACTTCAACCTGAAAAGCTCGAACCCAAGTCGGAAAAATGCGTCTTCATAGGATACCCTAAGGAAACCATTGGGTATACCTTCTATGTTAGATCCGAAGGCATGATCTTTGTTGCCAAGAACGGATCCTTTCTAGAAAAGGAGTTTCTCTCGAAAGGAGTAAGTGGGAGGAAAGTAGAACTCGATGAAGTACTACCTCTTGAACCGGAAAGTAGTGCAGCTCAGGAAAATGTTCCTGTGGTGCCTACACCGACTGGAGAGGAAATTAATGATGATGATCAAGGTACTTCGGATCAAGTTGCTACTGAACTTCGTAGGTCCACAAGGACACGTTCCACACCAGAGTGGTATGGCAACCCTGTCCTAGAAATCATGTTGTTGGACAACGGTGAACATTAGAACTATGAAGAAGCGATGGCGGGCCCAGATTCCAACAAATGGCTTGAAGCCATGCAATCCGAGATAGAATCCATGTATGAAAACAAAGTATGGACTTTGACAGACTTGCCCGATGATCGGCGAGCGATAGAAAACAAATGGATCTTTAAGAAGAAGACGGACGCGGATGGTAATGTTACCATCTATAAGGCTCGACTTGTCGCTAAGGGTTATCGACAAGTTCAAGGGGTTGACTACGATGAGACTTTCTCTCCCGTAGCGAAGCTGAAGTCCGTCCGAATCATGTTAGCAATTGCCGCATACTATGATTATGAGATATGGTAGATGGACGTCAAAACGGCATTCCTTAAAGGCTATCTTAAGGAAGAACTGTATATGATGCAGCCGGAAGGTTTTGTCGACCCTAAGAATCCTAATAAGGTGTGCAAGCTGTAGCGATCCATTTATGGGCTGGTGCAAGCATCTCGGAGTTGGAACATTCGCTTTGATGAGATGATCAAAGCGTTTGGGTTTATGCAGACTTATGGAGAAGTCTGCATTTACAAGAAAGTGAGTGGGATCTCTGTAGCATTTCTCATATTATATGTAGATGACATACTTTTGATGGGAAATGATATAGAACTTTTGGACAGCATTAAGGCCTACTTGAATAAGTGTTTTTCAAAGAAGGACCTTGGAGAAGCTGCTTACATATTAGGCATCAAGATCTATAGGGATAGATTGAGACGCCTCATAGGTCTTTCACAAAGCACATACCTTGATAAGATATTGAAGAAGTTCCATATGGATCAGTCCAAGAAAGGGTTCTTGCCTGTATTGCAAGGTGTGAGATTGAGCTCGGCTCAATGCCCGACCACGGCAGAGGATAAAGAAGAGATGAGTGTCATCCCCATGCCTCAGCCATAGGATCTATTATGTATGCCATGCGTGTACCGGACCGATGTAAACCTTGCCGTAAGTTTGGTAGGAAGGTACCAAAGTAATCCCGCAAGGAACCTTTGGACAGCGGTCAAGAATATCCTTAAGTACCGAAAAGGACAAAGGACATGTTTCTCGTTTATGGAGGTGACGAAGAGCTCGTCGTAAAGGGTTACATCGGCGCTAGCTTCGACACGATCTGGATGACTCTAAGTCACAAACGGATCGTGTATATGTTGAATCTGGAGCGATCGGCTGGTATGCAGTTGCAAGCGAGCGTCGTGGCAGGATCTACATGTGAAGCGGAGTACATGGCAGCCTCGGAGGCAGCGCATGAAGCAATATGGATGAAGGAGTTCATCACCGACCTAGGAGTCATACCCAATGCGTCGGGGCCAATCACTCTCTTCTGTGACAACACTGGAGCTATTGCCCTTGCCAAGGAGCCCAAGTTTCACAAGAAGACCAGGCACATCAAGCGTCGTTTCAACTCCATCCGTGAAAATGTTCAAGATGGAGACATAGAAATTTGCAAAGTATATACGGATCTGAATGTCGCAGATCCGTTGACTAAACCTCTTCCGCGAGCAAAACATGATCAACACCAGAACTCTATGGGTGTTCGATTCATCACAATGTAACTAGATTATTGACTCTAGTGCAAGTGGGAGACTGCTGGAAATATGCCCTAGAGGCAATAATAAAAGGATTATTATTATATTTCCTTGTTCATGATAATTGTCTTTTATTCATGCTATAATTGTATTATCCGAAATCATAATACGTGTGAATACATAGACCACAACATGTCCCTAGTGAGCCTCTAGTTGACTAGCTCGTTGATCAACAGATAGTCATGGTTTCCTGACTATGGACATTGGATGTCATTGATAACGGGATCACATCATTAGGAGAATGATGTGATGGACAAGACACAATCCTAAGCATAGCACAAGATCGTGTAGTTCGTTTGCTAGAGCTATTCCAATGTCAAGTATCTTTTCCTTAGACCATGAGATCGTGTAACTCCCGGATACCGTAGGAGTGCTTTGGGTGTACCAAGCGTCCTGGCGTAACTAGGTGACTATAAAGGTATACTACGGTATCTCGAAAGTATCATTGGGTTGACACGGATCGAGGCTGGATTTGTCACTCCGTATGACGGAGAGGTATCTCTGGGCCCACTCGGTAATGCATCATCATAATGAGATCAAAGTGACCAAGTGTTTGGTCACGGGATCATGCATTACGGTACAAGTAAAGTTACTTGCCGATGCTTGAGATTGAGCGAGTATTGGGATACCCACGATCGAATCTTGGGCAAATAACGTACCGATCGACAAAGGGAATCGTATACGGGGTTGCTTGAATCCTCGACATCGTGGTTCATCCGATGAGATCATCGAGGAGCATGTGGGAGCCAACATGGGTATCCAGATCCGCTATTGGTTATTGACCGGAGAGTCGTCTCGGTCATGTTCTCGTGTCTCCCGAACCCGTAGGGTCTACACTTAAGGTTCGGTGATGCTAGGGTTATTAGGAAGACTTGTATGTGATTACCGAATGTTGTTGAGTCCGGATAAGATCCGGGGCGTCACGAGGAGTTCGAAATGGTCGAGGTGAAGATTTATATATGGGAAGTTGTCATACGGTCATCGGAAAGGTTCGGGGCATATCGGTATTGTACAGGGGCCACCGGAGGGGTTCCGGGGTCCACCGGAAGGGCCACCTCTCGGAGGGCCTCATGGGCGTGGTGGGCAGAAACCAGCCTGGAGGGCTGGGCGCATCCCCTTGGGCCCATGCGCCTAGGGTTTGGGAAACCCTAGTGGGGCGCCCCCTTGGGGGGCAAGCCCCCTCCCCCCCCTAGATCTCATCTAGAGGGGCTGGCCCCTTCCCCTTCCCTATAAATAGAGGGCGGGGAGGCTGCACACAACATCCAAGGCGCAGCCCTCCCTCCCAACACCTCTCCTCCTCCGTTAAGAGCTTGGCGAAGCCCTGGCGGAGTACTGCCTCTCCACCATCACCATGCCGTCGTGCTGCTGCTGGAGCTCTCTTCCTCAACCTCTCCCTCCTCCTTGCTGGATCAAGGCGCGGGAGACGTCTCCGCTTCGTACGTGTGTTGTACGCGGAGGTGCTGTCCGTTCAGCAATAGGATCATCGGTGATTTGTATCACGTCGAGTACGACTCCCTCAACCCCGTTCCCTTGAACGCTTCCGCTCGCGATCTACAAGGGTATGTAGATGCACTCCTCTCTCTCGTTGCTAGATGAACTTATAGATAGATCTTTGTGAAACCGTAGAATTTTTTTATTTTCTGCAACGTTCCGCAACAATTAACTCCCACTTGATTCAAGCGATTGTAGTACCCAGACAATCTGAGCACATGCTCACTGCTTGGGCTATTCTCCTCCATCTTTTAGCTATAGAACTTGTTGGAGACTTCATATCTCTCAACTCGGGTATTTGCTTGAAATATTAACTTCAACTCCTGGAACATCTCATATGGTCCATGATATTCAAAACGTCTTTGAAGTCCCGATTCTAAGCCGTTTATGCATGGTGCACTAAACTATCAAGTAGTCATCGTATTGAGCTAGCCAAACGTTCATAACATCTGCATCTGCTCCTGCAATAGGTTTGTCACCTAGCGGTGCATCAAGGACATAATTCTTCTATGCAGCAATGAGGATAAACCTTAGATTATGGATCCAATCCGCATCATTGCTACTAACATCTTTCAACTTAGTTTTCTCTAGGAACATATCAAAAATAAAACATGGGAGCTAAACGCGAGCTATTGATCTACAACATAGATATGCTAATACTACCAGGACTAAGTTCATGATAAATTTAAGTTCAATTAATCATATTACTTGAGAACTCCCACTTAGATAGACATCCCTCTAATCCTCTAAGTGATCACGTGATCCAAATCAACTAAACCATGTCCGATCATCACGTGAGATGGAGTAGTTTCAATGGTGAACATCACTATGTTGATCATATATATTATATGATTCACGCTCGACCTTTCGGTCTCCATGTTCCGAGGCCATATCTGTTATATGCTAGGCTCGTCAAGTTTAGCCTGAGTATTCGCGTGTGCAACTGTTTTGCACCGTTGTATTTGAATGTAGAGCCTATCACACCGGATCATCACGTGGTGTCTCAAAGACGAAGAACTTTCAGCGGTGCATACTCGGGAGAACACTTGTACCTTGATAATTAGTGAGAGATCATCGATAAAGCTACCGTCGAACTAAGCAAAATAAGATGTATAAAAGATAAACATCACATGCAATCAAAATATGTGACATGATATGGCCATCATCATCTTGTGCCTTTGATCTCCATCTCCAAAGCATCGTCATGATTTCCATAAATCACGGCATGACACCATGATCTCCATCATCTTGATCTATATCAATGTGTCATCACATGGTCGTCTCGCCAACTATTGCTCTTGCAACTATTGCTATCGCATAGCGATAAAGTAAAGCAATTATTTGGCGCTTGCATCTTATGCAATAAAGAGACAACCATAAGGCTTACGCGATTGCGATAACTTCAACAAAACATGATCATCTTATACAACAACTTATATCTCATCACATCTTGACCATATCACATCATGACATGCCCTGCAAAAACAAGTTAGACGTCATCTACTTTGTTGTTGCAAGTTTTACGTGGCTGCTACGGGTTGAGCAAGAACGTTCTTACCTACGCATCAAAACCACAACGATAGTTTGTCAAGTTGGTGCTGTTTTAACCTTCGCAAGGAACGGGCGTAGCCACACTCGGTTCAACTAAAGTTGGAGAAACTGACACCCGCCAGCCACCTATGTGCAAAGCACGTCGGTAGAACCAGTCTCACGTAAGCGTACGCGTAATGGCGGTTCGGGCCGCTTCATCCAACAATACCGCCGAACCAAAGTATGACATGCTAGTAAGCAGTATGACTTATATCGCCCACAACTCACTTGTGTTCTACTCGTGCATATGACATCTACGCATAAAACCTAGCTCGGATGCCACTGTTGGGGAACGTAGTAATTTCAAAAAAATTCCTACGCACACGCAAGATCATGGTGATGCATAGCAACGAGAGGGGAGAGTGTTGTCCATGTACCCTCGTAGACCGAAGCGGCGGGCGTTAACACAACGCGGTTGATGTAGTTGTACGTCTTCACGATCCGACCGATCAAGTACCGAACGCACGGCACCTCCGAGTTCAGCACACGTCCAGCCCGATGACGTCCCTCAAACTCCGATCCAGTCGAGTGTTGAGGGAGAGTTTCGTCAGCACGATGGTGTGGTGACGATGTTGATGTTCTACCGACGCAGGGCTTCGCCTAAGCACCACTACAGTATTATCGAGGTGGACTATGGTGGAGGGGGGCACCGCACATGGCTAAAAGATCAAACAAATCAATTGTTGTGTCTCCAAGGGGTGCCCCCCTCCCCATATATAAAGGAGTGGAGGAGGGGGAGGGCCGGCCTCTCTATGGCGCGCCCTTGGAAGAGTCCTACTCCCACCGGGAGTAGGATTCCCCCCCTTCCAAGTAGTAGGAGTAGGAGTCAAGGAAAGGGGAAAGAGAAGAGAAGGAAGGAGGGGGCGCAGCCCCTCCCCCTAGTCCAATTCGGACTAGGCCTTGGGGGGGCGCAGCCTCTCCTCTCTCTTTCCCCTAAAGCCCAATAAGGCCCATATACTCCCCTGCGAATTCCCGTAACTCTCCGGTACTCCGAAAAATACCAGAATCACTCGGAACCTTTCCGATGTCCGAATATAGTCGTCCAATATATCGATCTTTACGTCTCGACCATTTCGAGACTCCTCGTCACGTCCCTGATCTCGTACAGGACTTATAACTACCTCCGGTACGTCAAAACACATAAACTCATAATATAACTGTCATCGAACTTTAAGCGTGCGGACCCTACGGGTTCGAGAACCATGTAGACATGACCGAGACACGTGTCGGTCAGTAACCAATAGAGGAAACTGGATGCTCATATTGGCTCTCACATATTCTACGAAGATCTTTATGGGTCAAAGCGCATAATAACATACATTGTTCCCTTTGTCATCGGTATGTTACTTGCCCGATATTCGATCGTCGGTATCTCAATACCCAGTTCAATCTCGTTACCGGCAAGTCTCTTTACTCGTTCCGTAATACATCATCCCGCAACTAACTCATTAGTTGCAATGCTTGCAAGGCTTATAATGATGTGCATTACCGAGTGGGCCCAGAGATACCTCTCCGACAATCGAAGTGACAAATCCTAATCTCGAAATGCACCAACCCTGAAGGAAATATGCCCTAGAGGCAATAATAAAGTTATTATTTATTTCCTTATATCATGATAAATGTTTATTATTCATGCTAGAATTGTATTAACGGAAACATAATACATGTGTGAATATATAGACAAAGCGGTATGTCACTAGTATGCCTCTACTTGACTAGCTTGTTAATCAAAGATGGTTATGTTTCCTAACCATGAACAAGGAGTTGTTATTTGATTAACAAGGTCACATCATTAGTTGAATGATCTGATTGACATGACCCATTCCGTTAGCTTAACACTTGATCGTTTAGTATGTTAATGCTTTCTTCATGACCCATACATGTTCCTATAACTATGAGATTATGCAACTCCGTTTACGGAGGAACACTTTGGTGCTACCAAACGCCACAACGTAATCTGGGTGATTATAAAGGAGTACTACATGTGTCTCCAAAGGTACATGTTGGGTTGGCGATTTCGAGATTAGGTTTTGTCACTCCGATTGTCGGAGAGGTATCTCTAGGCCTTCTCGGTAATACACATCACATAAGCCTTGCAAGCATTGCAACTAATAAGTTAGTTGTGAGATGATGTATTACTGAACGAGTAAAGAGACTTACGTAACGAGATTGAACTAGGTATTGGATACCGACGATCGAATCTCGGGTAAGTAACATACCGATGACAAAGGAACAACGATGTTGTTATGCGATTTGACCGATAAAGATCTTCAGACAATATGTAGGAACCAATATGGGCATCCAGGTTCGCTATTGGTTATTGACCGAGAATGGTTCTAGGTCATGTCTACATAGTTCTCGAACCCGTAGGGTCCGCACGCTTAAGGTTTCGGCGATGCAGTTATATTATGAGTTTATGAGTTTTGATGTACCGAAGGAGTTCGGAGTCCCGGATGAGATCGGGGACATGACGAGGAGTCTCGAAATGGTCGAGACGAAAGATCGATATATTGGACGACTATATTCGAGTTCGGAAAGGTTCGAATGATTCGGTATTTTTCGAGTACCGAGAGTTACGGAATTCGCCGGGAGAAGTATTGGCCTTATTGGGCCTGCGGGAAAGAGGGGCTGCCTAGGGCAGGCGCGCGCCCCATGGCCTAGTCCTACTGGACTAGGGGGAGGCCGCACCCTTCCCTCTTCCCCTTCCTCAAGTCCTAGTCCAACTAGGGAGAGGGGGAGTCCTACTCCGGTGGGAGTAGGACTCCTCCAGCGCCTCTCTAGGGCCGGCCGCACCCCCCTTGCTCCTTTATATACGGGGCGGGGGCACCCATGACACACAAGTTGATCTACGGATCGTTCCTTAGCCGTGTGCGGTGCCCCTCCACCATATTCCACCGGTCATATCGTCATGAGCTTAGCGAAGCCCTGCGCCGGAGAAGTCATATCGTCGCGGAGCTTAGGCGAAGCCCTGCGTCGGTGGAGCATCATCATCGCTACCACGCCGTCGTCTTGACGGAACTCATCCCGACACTTTGCTGGATCGAGTCCGGGATCGTCATCGAGCTGAACGTGTGCGAACTCGGAGGTGCCGTGACGTTCGGTGCTTGGATCGGTCGGATCGTGAAGACGTACGACTACATCAACCGCGTTGTTATAACGCTTCCGCTTTCGGTCTACGAGGGTACGTGGACGGACACTCTCCCCTCTCGTTGCTATGCCATCACCATGGTCTTGCGTGTTCGTAGGAATTTTTTTTGAAATTACTACGTTGCCCAACAAACCCAACAAGTACCTTCGGAGACACCTGTAGAGCACCTTTATAATCACCCAGTTATGTTGTGACGTTTGGTGGCACACAAAGTGTTCCTCCGGTAAACGGGAGTTGCATAATCTCATAGTCATAGGAACATGTATAAGTCATGAAGAAAGCAATAGCAACAAACTAAACGATCAAGTGCTAAGCTAACGGAATGGGTCAAGTCAATCACATCATTCTCCTAATGATGTGATCCCGTTAATCAAATGACAACTCATGTCTATGGTTAGGAAACATAACCATCTTTGATCAACGAGCTAGTCAAGTAGAGGCATACTAGTGACACTCTGTTTGTCTATGTATTCACAATGTATTATGTTTCCGGTTAATACAATTCTAGCATGAATAATAAATATTTATCAGGATATAAGGAAATAAATAATAACTTTATTATTGCCTCTAGGGCATATTTCCTTCAGTTGCATGTCTGTCGGTGGAACCGGTCTCATGAACGTGCTCATGTAAGGTTGGTTCGGGCCGCTTCATCCAACAATACCGCCGAATCAAAATAGGACGTTGGTGGTAAGCAGTATGACTATCACTGCCCACAACTCTTTGTATTCTACTCGTGCATATCATCTACGCATAGACTTGGCTCTGATACCACTGTTGGGAAACGTAGCATGCAATTTAAAAAAAATTCCTACGCTCACGCAAGATCTATCTAGGAGATGCATAGCAAAGAGAGGGGAAGAGTGTGTCCACGTACCCTCGTAGACCGAAAGCGGAAGAGTTTTCTTAAGGCGGTTGATGTAGTCGAACGTCTTGTCATTCCGACCAATCAAGTACCGAACGTACGGCACTCCGAGTTCTGCACACGTTCAGTGCGATGACGTCCCTCGAGCTCTTGATCCAGCAGAGTGTCGAGGAAGTAGACAAGTTCTGTCAGCACGACGGCATGGTGACGGTGATGGTGATATGATCCGCGTAGGGCTTCGCCTAAGCACTACGAGAATATGACCGGAGGCGTAAACTGTGGAGGGGGGCGCCGCACACAGCTTGTAACAATTGATGTGTGTTCTAGTGGTGCCCCCCCCCCCCCCACACATATATATAGGTGGGAGGGGAGGGGAGCAGCAAGGGCACCCCCAAGTAGGAGGAATCCTACTTGGGGACCTTGTCCAATTCGGCCTCCCCCCTTCCAAAAGTGTCGAGGGGGAAGGAAAGAGAGGGGTGAGAGAAGGGAAGGGGAGGCCGGATCCTCCCCTTTCCTTTCTCTCTTCCCCTCCTTCCTTCTCCTCCTATTTGGCATATATGGGGCGCACCAGCCCACTAGGGGCTGGTCTGTCCCGCCCTTGGCCCAATAAGGCCCATATCTTTTCCGGGGGTGTGCTTGGAACCCCTTCGGTGACCGATCGTGCCAGTACCCCAGAACACTTTCGGTGTCCGAATTCTATCGTCCTATATATGAATCTTTACCTCTCGACCATTTTAAGACTCCTTGTCATGTCCGTGATCTCATCCGGGACTCCGACCAACATTCGGTCATCAAATCACATAACTCATACAATATAAAATCGTCATCGAACGTTAAGCTTGCGGACCCTACGGGTTCGAGAACTATGTAGACATGACGGAGACACCTCTCCGGTCAATAACCAATAGCGGAACCTGGATGCTCATATTTGCTCCCACATATTCTACGAAGATCTTTATCGGTCAAACAGTAATGAAAACATACGTTGTTCCCTTTGTCATTGGTATGTTACTTGTCCGGGATTCGATCGTTGGTATCTTCATAACTAGTTCAATCTCGTTACCGGCAAGTCTCTTTACTCGTTCCGTAATACAACATCCCGCAACTAACTCATTAGTCACTTTGCTTGCAAGGCTTCATATGATGTGCATTACCGAGAGGGCCCAGAGATACCTCTCTGATACTCGGAGTGACAAATCCTAATATCGATCTATGCTAACCCAATAGACACGTTCGGAGATACCTGTAGAGCATCTTTATAATCACCCAGTTATGTTGTGACGTTTGATAGCACACAAGGCATTCCTCCAGTGTCTGGGAGTTGCATAATCTCATAGTCGGAGGAACTTGTATTTGACATGAAAAGTAGTAGCAATAAAACTTAACGATCATTATGATAAGCTAACGGATGGGTCTTGTCCATCACATCATTGTCCTAATGATGTGACCCCGTTCATCAAATGACAACACATGTCTATGGTTAGGAAACTTAACCATCTTTGATTAACGAGCTAGTCTAGTAGAGGCTTACTAGGGACACTATGTTTTGTCTATTTATCCACACATGTATCAAGTTTCCGGTTAATACAATTCTAGCATGAATAATAAACATTTGTCATGATATAAGGAAATATAAATAACAGCTTTGTTATTGCCTCTAGGGCGTATTTCCTTCAATTATCTATTCGAAACACTTGGCAATCTACTTTAGTAAATAGGACATTGAAACCAAAGTCAGCTAGTCTAGATACAGAAAGTAGATTGTAGCCAAGAGATTCAACGAGCATAAAGTTCTGGATAGAGCTATCATTGGAAATGGCCACCTTACCAAGGCCAAGTACCACAAATTTGACCCAACTCGGTCAGACCAAATAGATGAACTCGGTGAGACAGATTTAGTTCAAAGTGTGAACGTTAGGAATCTCGGTGGGACCGACTGGAACAACTCAGTGGGACCGATGTGCTAGGGCTTAGGGAAAACCTCATCTCGATGGCGCCGATTGCATCAACTTGGTGAGACTGAAGTGAAGCAATAGGACAACAGAGAATTGGTCAAGCCATCTCGGTGAGACCGATCGCTATTTCAATGAGATCGAAATAATTACAACAAGCAACAGAGAATTGGCAAGGCCATCTCGATGAGACCGAGATCCGTATCGGTGTGACCGAACTGTTACGGTTTCTGGCTGTGGCTGTGTCATATGAACTCGGTGGCTCCGGATGGAATGAATCGGTGGGGCCGAGTTTAGGGTTTTGACATATTTGGAGTGAGAAAGTGGTTGAGGGATTTGGAGCAATATCACTAAGCATTTGAGCAAGCAAGCCATTAAGCAACACCTCATCCCCTTTTAATAGTATTAGCTTTCCTATGGACTCAATGTGATCTTGGATCACTAAAAATGAAATGAAGAGTCTTGAGCTTTTTTCAATATGTGTCCTTAGCATTTTGAAGGGGTTCCACATCCTCTCGTCCTTTCCACACCATTTGTTGAACTTGTCTGAAATACACTAGATAAAGGCATTAGTCCAACAAGAGATATGTTGACATTAATTATCAAAATCACCCAGGAAGCACTTGTGCTTTCACCATTCCCCACGTTGTAGTTCTCCTTCGCCCCCGATGCTCTTCCTCCTTGTAGCTGGCCTCCTTCCTTCCCATCCTAGTCCACTACAAGTGCACGCCTCGACCAAGCTACCGCCTACAGCTCTAATCCAGAACATTTAAACTGTGTATTTATTTAATTTTTGCTGCGACCTGGCGACGGCGAGCCATTGTTTTTGCTGGAACCGACGAGTTTTATTGCTGTAAAAATCATTTTGTTTTATTGTTTTTTTGGCAGGATCCTTTCTTGACAAACAAGGGATATGTGCATGATAAATAAAAGGTAAAAGTGTTTTTCGCAAGATAACATGCCACATCACCACCTGACAGGTGGGCTCCAACGGTCAGATACATCATCAATACACTGTTATACGGTGCTTAGACCATTTTGCAACAATTTGACGAATTGATGGTACTGACATGCAAAAAATATGATTAGTGGTACCAATCCGTTACAACGTGCTCAAGTGTGGTACTTTCATGCAATTAACTCGCCTCAAATGGGCCTCAAACGCTCGGGCTGACCGACACCCCATGTATCCAGCCCAAATATGGGGCAGATATGGGGCTCTAGGCCACGCCCGCCACGTAGAACCGGCGATGGGGTCTCACGCGGAATCGCTAGAAAACTCGGTGGCCCGATGGAGGCCTCCTCCATCGCCGTGGTGTGAACGCCGCGTGGCGCCGCTCCGGCTCGCCGCCCGAGGCCAAATCCAGCTATTTAAGCCGGCTGGCGTCCCCCAACCCTAGCCCATCCACCTCCTCCCTCTCTGCGCCGCCACCCGAGCCTGTCCGCCTCCTCTTCCCTGCTCTCTCCTGCTCTCCGGCATCGCCATGGTCCGGCGCAAGATCACGACGTACGCTACGCTGACGCCGGAGCACCGGAGGCAGATCGCGGAGGAGATCCAGGTGAGGCGCGCCGCCCGCATCTCTGTCGACTGCCTTCGGACTAGCCGGAGCCGGAGGAGGAGGAGGAGGGAGAGCAGCTACCGGAGCCGATGGAGGCGGCGTATCCAGCGGAGGAGGCGAAGCAGCCTGCTCCAGGGGTCAACAAGGCAGAGGCGGAGGTGGAGTTTGCCGTTGCCCAAACCGCGAAGATGAAGGAGCAGCAGGCTATCCTGGAGCCCATCCAAGATGAGGCCTATGTGAAGGCCAACCGGCAGTTCCTTCGGCAGGAGCAGGCGACGTCCGACACGCTCTTCGCCGAACTCGACATGGAAACAGGGGAGGAGGAGGCCGGAGCGGAGCAGCCGGAGTTGTAGATGCCGCCCATGTACCCGAAGTCGGGCACGGAGATTGTCGACATTTTCGATGAGGAGTACGTAGTAAGTAGGTCTTTTAGTTTACATGTCTTTAAGTTGTGTTAGTTTTCATATGCGGCTGATGCTCTAACATCGTACTGCTCCTAGTTTGCCCTATGCCGTCGCGTGAAAGAAGAACTAGTATGGAGAGGGAAAACTAGAGAGAGTCCGCGCGTGATGCGACAGAAGCAACGAGAGGGAGAATTTGCGTGTGTGGAGCGGGGGAGCAGGGGAGCGCATTGCGTACGGAGGAGGAGAGGAGGGCGCGTACGGTACGGAGCGGTGGATGGTATTTCGGGGTAACGGCCGTGTTCGCCGGGGCAGGGTCGCCACTTGCCGGGCCGCCGCGCGCCACTCCGCCCGAATATGTTAATGCTTGTTTAGCCTCTCCCGCGCACTATATAGCCTCTCATGATCCTCATCTCCGGCTACAATTAATAGTAACCGCTCCCCCGCAATACCTGCCATCTCTCCTCCTCCACCATCGATCCACTCTGACCTCTGCTCGACCAGATCAATCGATCTTCCTCTTCTTGGTCGGTTTCTTCATCCTCTGACGAAGGCGCTGTCGTGGTTGATCGATTGATTTATTATTGATTGATCGATCGAGTGCTGCAACAACTGGTCAATAGTTGGGATCATAGGTCGTCTGCTCAGTTGCATCGCCATCGCCTTCAATTCCACTCGTTTTCAAGCCCCGTTGATCGGATCAAAGGGAGGTTGGGATTAACCTAACCTAACCTCGCGACCAAATTCCCCTCCCCACTTGACGTTGGTCCACCGGCCGATTCCTTGGGTCCGTCATAACAAGGAATTCTTCTCCTCTGCACCTCGTATCCATCCTACATAGCGCGTCCACGCGGGCTCGGTGGCGGTTCGCGTACGTGATCCTCGGGAGAATTGACAGTTGTGATAGCGCGGGCGCGGGCGTGGGCGTGGGCGATCGACGCGAGCGCGGCAGCATGGGGGCCGGCAACCACTCGCCGTCGTCGGCCAAGACCTCACCTCGCGGCTCTGGCGCCGGAGGTGGCGGAGACGAGCACTACTCCCCGTCGACCAAGTCTCCGCGCGCCGGCGCCGGCGGCGGAGGCGAGCACTACTCCGCGTCGAGCAAGTCCCCGCGCGCCGGCCTCGGCGGCGTGTCGTCCCTGCTGCCGAGCGGCGGCGTGTCGTCCCTGTTGCCGAGCGGCGCGGTGGCGACGCTGCTCGAGAGCAGGTGGACGCTCTCCGGCGCCATCACCGTGTTCCTGTTTCTCGCCGTCACGCTCACCGTGACGACGTCGTCGTCGTCGCTGTCCCCCGTCTCGGCCACCTTCTTCTCCTTCCTCCCGGCCGGCCGCGCCGCCCTCGTCGAGCCGGCGCAGGCCCCGGCGACCCCGCCGCCGCCTCCGCCCGGCGCCGGCGTGCCGCGGCTGGCGTACCTCATCTCAGGGTCCAAGGGCGACCTGGACCGGCTGTGGCGCACGCTGCACGCGCTCTACCACCCGCGCAACCTCTACGTGGTGCACCTGGACCGCGAGGCGCCCGTGGGCGAGCGGCTGGAGCTGGCGGCGCGTGTGGCCAACAGCACCGTGTTCCGCCGCGTCGGCAACGTGGAGGTGATCCGGCGCGCCAACATGGTGACCTACCGCGGGCCGACCATGGTGGCCAACACCCTGCACGCCTGCGCCGTGCTCCTCCGCCGCAGCCGCGACTGGGACTGGTTCATCAACCTCTCCGCCTCCGACTACCCGCTCATGTCCCAGGACGGTACGTGCCTTATTTTTTTCCCGCAAAACCGTTTAAAATATTCCGGCTTTGCTCGACACGATCTCCATCCATAATCAAATCCGCTGACTAACCAACTGCAGATGTCCTGCACGTATTCTCGACGCTGCCGCGCAACGTCAACTTCGTCGAGCACACCAGCCGCCTCGGCTGGAAGGAGTGAGCGCTCTCCCCTCTCCTTCTTCCTCCCCTCCGGCCGGCGATCGACGGCGGCGACTGACTGTGGCTTGGCTTGATATGCAGGGGGCAGCGCGCGCAGCCGCTGATCGTGGACCCGGGGCTGTACGCGTCGAAGAAGCAGGACATCTTCTACGCGTCCGGCCGGCGGGAGCTGCCGACGGCGTTCAGGCTGTACACGGGGTCGGCGTGGGTGGCGCTGACGCGGGACTTCGCCGAGTACGTGGTGTGGGGGTGGGACAACCTGCCGCGCACCCTGCTCATGTACTACGCCAACTTCGTCTCCTCGCCGGAGGGCTACTTCCAGACGGTGCTCTGCAACGCGCCCCGGTTCGTGCCCACCGTGGCCAACCACGACCTGCACCACATCCAGTGGGACGTGCCGCCGCGCCAGCACCCGCACGCGCTCACGCTCGGGGACATGGACCGGATGGTGCGCAGCGACGCGCCCTTCGCCCGCAAGTTCGCGCGCGACGACCCGGTGCTCGACGCCATCGACGCCCAGCTGCTGGGCGGCCGCGGCGGGAACGGCACGGCGGCGGGGATGTTCGTGGCGGGAGGCTGGTGCGGCGAGAGCGGGGACTGCGAGGGCGCCGCCGGCGACGAGGACTGGGTGCTCAGGCCGGGGCCCGGCGCCGAGAGGCTGCGCAGGCTCATGGACCGGATCGTCAGGTCGGAGGCGTTCGCTAACCGCCAGTGCAAGTAGCTAAGCTCGGCTTGAGACATGGTCGGTCGTGCGTGCAAGCCAGGTTAGCGTCACGCGCGCACTGTGTGGTGTGCTCGTTTCCTTCGACGTTTGTACAAAATCATGCATCTCAAGGGCGTACATAACAGTATGGCATATACATACATACATACATAGAGCGAGAAATATAGAGAGCTTCTTGGTACATTATTGGTTTTATTTTACAGTACTTATTACTCTGGTATGCTGGTGTATGGACTCTGGAGGAGGAAAATGTTTTAACTGATCCATCAACCATCCATTATTTGAACTCATGTCACATTTCATTAGAAAAGGAGGGTGGTTTAATGTGGTCATGGGAGTTTCTTGTTTCAGTTCCTGCTGGGTCCAGATTACATCTTGTGCAAACTTCTTCAGAAATCAATCGAAGGATTCAATTAAAAAACATGGAAAGTAAACACGTCTGAAAGAAACTGATGCCAGAGTTAGACCGCCATCTCGCAAGAAAAACAGGACCTCCACTCTTAACTCGTAAGGCTTAAGCAAGCAGAAGGGTCTTGTCGGAGAAGAGAGGTAGAAGACGGAAGGAGCATGTTGGCGATCGAGCGTCTGCATCACCACTTCGCGAGCTTTCCGTTCCCCGATCGGTGGCGTGGCACCTGGACCGTAGAAGCACCACATCTTACATTAGGAGGCAAGACCATCACGAGTGGTCTACAAAGGCCAAATCTTATCGTCCGAAGATACGCCGACACGCCTGAAACGAATTTCGATCAAATTCATACGGGTCCCCTCGAGATTTTGACGTTTTTATTAGTGGGATGTGCCTCATGTCATGGGCATCAGTTACCAGGCCAATTTCCAAAAACAGATAAATAGCAGGGTTTTTTTTTGGAACGCCCGGACGTTTGAGATTTGACTATAGCAAATCAAACGTTTTCGATGGCAATTTTAATGACCTGAGGATGGCAATTTTAGCTACCATGTGTTCACACACGAACACGTCATCGTATACCTTCGACGCCGGGAGTGATGCATCATAGCTCACGTTGAAGCACACCCGGCAGTGCAAACGTCAAGGTTCGCCTTGACCGGGCCGTCGCGAACAATTCTTGGAGAGATATCTTCGGCCATGCAAAGGTTGAGCACCTCGTGGCCCCCAGCTTGGATCAGCTTCCTATTTTGCTTGTACTTGGGAGGAGCTAGTGCAGGCGACTTGCGGGAAGTTTGCCAGTATGAGGTAATGTGAGAAAGGGATCCCTCACTTCCGGAGGTAATCATGAACACATGGACTGAACTAGATTCTATGCTTAACCTTGGTGATATTGCTGCTGGTTTGGGTAACATGATGAAACAGTTACAGGATCGGACCCGTAAAAAGTTTGGTAAGGTCATAAAGAAGATTAATAAGCCGCGCTCTCGCCTAGAGGAGCTCATGTCTATGAATGCGGAATAGAAGGAGATCAGAGAGGTGACATACCGAATGAATGAGCTCTTGCACTGTGAGGAATTGCTTTGGATGCAGAGGTCTAGGATTTCATGGCTGCCGGAAGGGGACCGTAATACTGAGTTCTTTCACAGGAAAGCGGTCTGGCGCGCCCGAAAAAAATCAAATAAAGATGCGAGTGGATGATTCAGGGACTCCTCAGACGGACCATGCATCTATGGCGGCCATGGCGACGTCTTACTTCTCAAATTTATTTACAACTGATACATCTTTGTGTGCGGATTCAGTAATTGACTTGATTAATACCCGTGTTACTAACCACATGAATGATGGCCTCTGCGCAGATTTTATGGACAAGGAGATAGATGGCGCCTTGTTTCAGATTGGGCCACTAAAGGCACTGGGTCCAGATGGTTTCCCGGCTCGCTTCTTTCAGAGGAACTGGGCAGGAATGAGGGAGCAAGTTATCGCTGACGTGAAAGATTTCTTCCAGACGGGGATAATGCAGGAGGGGGTGAACAACACTGCCATTGTTCTCATTCCAAAGGTGGATAACCCGGCGGGCTCACAGAATTCAGGCCCATTAGCTTATGCAACGTCGTCTACAAGGTGGTGGCAAAGTGTGTGGTAAACCGTTTGAGACCTATTTTAGATGACATTATTTCTCCTAAATAGATTGCCTTTGTTCCTAGACGGATGATTACAGACAATGCTTTGATTCCGTTTGAGTGCATTCATTTTATACAGCATGAAAGAGACCCTAATAAGATCGTATGTGCCTATATGTTGGATTTGTCAAAGGTTTATGACAGGATGGACTGGATCTTCTTGAAGCGAATGATGCAAAAGATGGGCTTCGCTCGCCGGTGGGTGAACTGGATTATGGCTTGCGTCACCTCGATGAGATACACTGTAAAATTCAATGAAACCCTCTTGGATTGTTCACAATGTCATGTGGTCTATGACAAGGTGATCCGCTCTTTCCGTTTTTATTCTTATTTGTGGCTGATGGAATGTTTGCTTCGTTGAAAGATGAAGTGGAAAAAGGTGAGTACACCCTGCTGAAAATATGTCGCCGAACCCCTGGGGTGTCTCACTTGCTCTTTGCAGATGACACTTTATTATTCTTTAAGGCGGAAGAGGAGCAGGCTAAAAAAATTTCATGATGTGCTAAACACATATGAGAGAGATACAGGGGAAAGCATCAACCCAACAAAGTGTACTGCGTTGTCTGGGTCCTCTTGTGCGTTGGATGAACAGGAGAAGGTACAGGCTGTCCTCAATATCGCTACAGTAACTTTTCAGGAAAAATGCCTTGGGCTCCCAACGCCTGAAGGTCGTATGTCACGAGGGAAGTTTTAGAATCTACAGTCTCGTTTGCTAAAGCGGATCATTGCTTGGGGGGATACTCTCTCACTGGCATGGAAGGAAACCATGATTAAAGCTATTGCTCAAGCCATTCCAACTTATATTATGGGGGTCTTCAAGTTACCCATGTCTGTTTGTGATGATCTCAACAAAATGGTTCGAAACTTCTGGTGGGGCTTGATAACCCACAAGTATAGGGGATCCGTTGTAGCCTCTTTCGATAATTAAGAGTGTCGAACCCAATGAGGAGCTAAAGGTAGAACAGATATTCCCTCAAGTTCTATCGACCACCGATACAACTCTACGCACGCTTAACATTCGCTTTACCTCGAACAAGTATGAAACTAGAAGTACTTTGTAGGTGTTGTTGGATAGGTTTGCAAGATAATAAAGAGCGCGTAAATAAAAAGTAGGGGCTGTTTAGATGAAGACACAACTAAGTTAGTTTTAGTAGAGAGCTTTTTGTCACACAAGAAAGTTATTTGTCCCTAGGCAATCAATAACTAGACCGGTAATCACTATTGCAATTTTATATGAGGGAGAGGCATAAGCTAACATACTTTCTCTCCTTGGATCATATGCACTTATGATTGGAACTCTAGCAAGCATCCGCAACTACTAAAGATCATTAAGGTAAAACCCAACCATAGCATTAAAGTATCAAGTCCTCTTTATTCCCATACGCAAACAACCTACTTACTCGGGTCTGTGCTTCTGACACTCACGCCACCCACCATAAGCAAATCATGAACATATTGCAAATCCTACAGCGGGGATCCCTCACGCTTGCGCGACATGGAGAGCACCATAGGACAACACCAATAATAAAACATGCAACTCAAACCAATCACGATCATCAATGAACCCATAGGACAAAACGGATCTACTCAAACATCATAGGATAGCCATACATCATTGGTAAATAATATATAGCGTTGAGCACCATGTTTAAGTAGAGATTACAACGGGTAAAAGAGGGGTTACACCGCTGCATAGATGGGGGAAGAGTTGGTGATGACGGCGGTGAAGCTGTTGGTGTAGATCGTTGCCACGATGATGGCCCTGGCGGTGTTCCGGCGCCACCGGGAGAGAGGGGGAGAGAGCCCCCCTTCTTCTTCTTCTTCCTTGACCTTCCCCGTAGATGGGAGAAGGGTTTCCCCTCTGGTCCATGGCCTCCATGATGGCGGAGGGGCGAGAGCCCCTCCGATATTGGATCTCTCTATCTGTTTCCTTCTGTTTCTGCGCTCCCTGATTCTGCCCTTTCACCGTTTCTTAAATTCCCGGAGATCCGTAACTCCGATTGGGCTGAAATTTTGACACAATTTTTATCCGGATATTGGCTTTCTTGCGGCGAAAGAAGGGCACAAACCGCCTTACAGAGTGGCCACGAGGGCCCAGGGCGCGCCCTACCCCTTGGGGCGCGCCCCTCGCCCTCGTGGACCCCTCGGGCATCGTCTCGCGTTGATTCCACTTCCCAAAATTCACATTTATTCCAAAAAAATCTCCGTAAGTTTTTATCCTGTTTGGACTCCGTTTGATATGGATTTTCCGCGAAACAAAAAACATGCAACAAACAGGAACTAGCACTGGGCACTGGATCAATATGTTAGTCCCAAAAATAGTATAAAAAGTTGCCAAAAGTATGTAAAAGTTGTAGAATATTGGCATGGAACAATCAAAAATTATAGACACGACGGAGACGTATCAGCATCCCCAAGCTTAATTCATGCTCGTCCTCGAGTAGCTAAATGATAAAAAAGATAATTTTTGATGTGGAATGCTACCTAGCATAATCTTGATCATGTAATATAATCATGGAATAAATATTAAGACACGAGTGATTCAAAGCAATAGTCTATCATTTGACATTAAGACAATAATACTTCAAGCATACTAACAAAGCAATCATGTCTTTTTCAAAATAACATGGCCAAAGAAAGCTTATCCCTACAAAATCATATAGTCTAGCTATGCTCCATCTTCACCACACAAAATATTCAAATCATGCACAACCCCGATGACAAGCCAATCAATTGTTTCATACTTTTGATGTTCTGAAACCTTTTCAACTTTCACATAATACATGAGCGTGAGCCATGGATATAGCACTATAGGTGGAATAGAATATGATGGTGGAGGTTGAGTGGAGAAGACAAAAAGGAAGAAAGTCTCACATCGACGCGACTAATCAAAGGGCTATGGAGATGCCCATCAATTGATGTCAATGCGAGGAGTAGGGATTGCCATGCAACGAATGCACTAAGAGCTATAAGTGTATGAAAGCTCATACTGAAAACTAAGTTGGTGTGCATCCAACTTGCTTGCTCATGAAGACGTAGGGCATTTGAGGAAGCCCATCGTTGGAATATACAAGCCAAGTTCTATAATGAAAATTCCCACTAGTATATGAAAGTGATAACTCAAGAGACTCTCTATATGAAGAAGATGGTGCTACTCTGAAGCACAAGTGTTGTAAAAGGATAGTAACATTGTCCTTTCTCTCTTTTCTCTCATTTTTTTATTTTTTTATTTTTTCTCCTTTTTTCTTTTTTTTGTAGGCTTCTTTGGCCTCTCTCTCTCTCTCTTTTTTGGGGGTGCTTCTTTGTCCACTTTTATTTTGATAACCTCACATGGGACAATGTTCTAATAATGATCATCACACTTTTATTTACTTATAACTCAATATTACAACTCAATACTAGAACAAAGATATGACTCTATATGAATGCCTCCGGTGGTGTACCGAGATGTGCAATGATCTAGAGTAGCAATGAAATCAAAAAACAGACAAGCCCTGAAAATATCATGCTAGCTATGTTACGATCATGCAAAGCAATATGACAATGAATGCTCAAGTCATGTATATGATGATGATGATGGAAGTTGCATGGCAATATATCTCGGAATGGCTATGGAAATGCCATGATAGGTAGGCATGGTGGCTGTTTTGAGGAAGATATAAGGAGGCTTATGTGTGACAGAGCGTATCATATCACGGGGTTTGGATGCACCGGTGAAGTTTGCGCCGACTCTCGAGGTGAGAAAGAGCTATGCACGGTACCGAAGAGGTTAGAAATGATGGAAGGGTGAGAGTGCGTATAATCCATGGACTCAACATTAGTCATAAAGAACTCACATACTTATTTCAAAAGTCTATTAGCTATCGAAACAAAGTACTACGCGCATGCTCCTAGGGGGGTAGATTGGTAGGAAAAGACCATCGCTCGTCCCCGACCGCCACTCATAAGGAAGACAATCAAAAAATATATCATGCTCCAACTTCGTTACATAACGGTTCACCATACGTGCAAGCTACGGCACTCACAAACCTTAACACAAGTATTTCTACAATCCACAGTTACCCACTAGCATGACTCTAATATCACCATCTTTATATCACAAAACTATTGCAAGGAATCAAACATATCATATTCAGTGATCTACAAGTTTTATGTAGGATTTTATGACTAACCGTGTGAATGACCAATTCCTGTCATCTCTCTAAATAGATATAAGTGAAGCAAGAGAGTTTAATTCTTTCTACAAAAGATATGCCCATGCTCTAACAAATATAAGTGAAGCAAAAGAGCATTCTACAAATGTCGGTTTTCTATGTGTAGGGAAACAGGCAATCCAAACTTCAAAAGATATAAGTGAGGCACATGAAGCATTCTATAAAGCCATACTCAAAAGATATAATTGAAGTGCAAAGAGTAGTATATAAATCAACCATGGACTATCTCATACCAGCATGGTGCATAAATGAAAAAGGGACAAACTAAATGCTAAAGACGCTCCAAGATTTGCACATATCACATGAACGAAACGAAACCGAAAATGTACCGATGCTTGTTGAAGAAAGATGGGATGCCTTATGGGGCATCCCCAAGCTTAGAAGCTTGAGTCTCCTTGAATATTTAATTGGGGTGCCTTGGGCATCCCCAAGCTTGAGCTCTTGCCTCTCATCCTTCTCCTCATATCGAGACCTCCTCGATCTTTGATCACTTCATCCACACAAAACTCAACAAAAAGTTTGGTAAGATCCGTTAGTATAATAAATCACTACTCTAAGTACTGTTGCAAACCAATTCATATTTTGTTTTGGATTATAGCTACTGTAATATAAATTTTCCATGGCTTAATCCACTGATAGAAACTGATAGTTTCATCAAAACAAGCAAACAATGCATCAAAAACAGAATCTGTCTTAAACAGGACAGTCTGTAGTAATCTGAACATGAACCATACTTCTGGTACTCCAAAATTTCTGAAACAATTATGAAAAATAAAAAAAATTGTATAGAAAGACAGTGCAAAATGTTTCAGAACCGCTTGACGTTCAGTAAAAATGTAAAATCGCGCACTACAGCCAAAGTTTCTGTTTTGCACCGCACAAACCAACAAGCAATGTAAACATCCTAAAGGCAAATCTTGGCACATTTATTTTATAATACACTGGAATTGTACAAGGGGATAATTATTTTTGTTGAAAAGTTTCTATAATAAAAATTCACAAAGTTTCCGTGAGCATGAACAAAGTTCAAGGAGCTCCCTCACTTCAACAATGCTTGTCTCTCTCACTTTCACTTTCCTTTTTGAAAAGTTTTGGGTTCCCCTCTTTATTTTTTTGTTTTTAAACTCTATAAAAGCACTCAACAGAAATAAATGACTCTCTAAAACTTCCGAGTTGTCTCCCTGGCAGCGCTTCCTTTAAAGCCATTAAGCTAGGCATAAGGTGCTCAAGTAATGAATCCACCCGGATCCCAAGGTATATCAAAGCCAATTTGAATTAGCAATGATTTGGCATTTAGTAGTGAGCACAAAAGCAACATATATCAAGCAATGACGAAGTCTTACTCTCTACCTATGCATCGGCATGTCATACAAGAACAATTCATGAACATCAAGTAAAGGGCAATACATAGCATAAGCAGTTTCTTGCAATTTTATCGTGTTGGAAACATAGAGAGGTGGAGATATAGTTCCTCTCTCATAATAATTGCAGGTAGGAGCAGCAAGCACATGCATATTATATTCATCAAAATCATCATGTGCAACGGTAAAAGGCAACCCATAATTATAATCCTTAACAAGAGCAAACTTCTCCGATATAGTGTAGTTTGGAGAATTCAAAAAGATAATAGGACTATCATGTGTGGGTGCAATAGCAACAATTTCATGTTTAACATAAGGAACAATAGCAAGTTCATCTCCATAAGCATAATTCATATTGGCATCTTGGCCACAAGAATAGCAAGCATCAACTTCATCAAAAAGGGATATTTCAAACAAATCAACGGGATCATAGCAATTATCATGGCATTCATCCTTCAGTAAGAACGAAGGGACATTAAATAATGTATGAGTTGGAGAGTTACTCTCATTAGAAGGTGAGCACAGGTAGCTAATCCAATCTTCCTCATTTTGTTCTTCGCTCTCCTCATCATCTTTTTCATCCAATGAGCTCACAGTTTCATCAATTTCTTCTTCCATAGACTCCTGCAAAATATTAGTCTCTTCTCGGACAGCGGAGACTTTCTCAATAAATTCATCAATATCATAATTGTATTTATAATTCTCATAGCAATATTTAAGGATAGCTAAATTTTCGGGTCTATAAACTGAATCATCAAAATCTTCAAACTCTTTAAACAAAGATTCAATTTCACAAGCACCCTTAAAAGCAACAAATTCTTCTATTCGTTCCACATCATAGTAATCATATATACCATTAGCATAAGAAGCTAAGGTTTCATTATCATTAAATTTGCATGAAAAGGGAAGGTGTGGAGCCTTCATCCTAGAGCAACAAGTATAATCATATCCCAAGCATAGTTGCCGAGCATACCAATGCAACATATGAATTTGCTCCCATAATAGTTTCCCTTTTTGAGTCAAGCGATAGTCCCTAAAGTATCCACGTTGATCCAAGGTGTCTCCCATTACATAATTGAATGGGGTTTTCTCGGGATTATTAAAGTAGTGCATAATATCTTTCACATAATGAGCAGCAATGGTTTTAGGAGGTTCCCCATCTCCATGAGTAGCAAGTAACCTAATTTTTTTGGTATTTCGTGTTCCATGTCCATAACTAAAGATAGAGAACAACTTAGAACAGCAAATAAAATCCACTTAGTGATAGAGCAAACAAGCACACATGAGAACATTCACCCACGCTATTGCTCCCCTGCAACGGCGCCAGAAAAAGGTCTTGATAACCCATAAGTATAGGGGATCAGTTACAACCTATTTCAATAAGTAAGAGTGTCGAACCCAACGAGGAGCTAATGGTAGAACAAATATTCCCTCAAGTTCTATTGACCACCGATACAACTCTACGCACGCTTAACGTTCTATTTACCTAGAACAAGTATGGAACTAGAAGTACTTTGTAGGTGTTGTTGGGTAGGTTTCCAAGATAATAAAGAGCGCGTAAATAAAAAGTAGGGGTTGTTTAGATGAAGATACAACTAAGTTAGTTTTAGTAGAGAGCTTTTTGTCACACAAGAAAGTTATTTGTCCCTAGGCAATTGATAACTAGACCGGTAATCACTATTGCAATTTTATATGAGGAAGAGGCATAAGCTAACATAGTTTCTCTCGTTGGATCATATGCACTTATGATTGGAACTCTAGCAAGCATCCGCAACTACTAAAGATCATTAAGGTAAAACCCAACCATAGCATTAAAGTATCAAGTCCTCTTTATTCCCATATGAAAACAACCTACTTACTCGGGTTTGTGCTTCTGTCACTCACACCACCCACCATAAGCAAATCATGAACATATTGCAAACCCTACAGCGGGGATCCCTCACGCTTGCGCGACATGGAGAGCACCGTAGGAAAACACCAATAATAAAACATGCAACTCAAACCAATCACGATCATCAATGAACCCATAGGACAAAACGGATCTACTCAAACATCATAGGATAGCCATACATCATTGGGAAATAATATATAGCATTGAGCACCATGTTTAAGTAGAGATTACAGCGGGTAAAAGAGGGGTTACACCGCTGCATAGAGGGGGGAAGAGTTGGTGGTAACGGTGGTGAAGTTGTTGGTGTAGATCGTTGTCGCGATGATGGCCTCGGCGGCATTTCGGCGCCACCGGGAGAGAGGGGGAGAGAGCCCTACCTTCTTCTTATTCTTCCTTGACCTTCCCCCTAGACGGGAGAAGGGTTTCCCCTCTGGTCCATGGCCTCCATGGCGGCGGAGGGGCGAGAACCCCTCCGAGATTGGATCTCTCTCTGTTTCCTTCTGTTTTTGCGCTCCCTGATTCTACCCTTTCACCGTTTCTTAAATTCCCGGAGATCCGTAACTCCGATTGGGCTGAAATTTTGACACGATTTTTATCCGGATATTGGCTTTCTTGCGGCGAAAGAAGGGCACCAACCGCCTTACGAAGTGGCCACGAGGGCCCAGGGCGTGCCCTACCCCCTGGGGCACACCCCTCACCCTCGTGGGCCCCTCGGGCATCGTCTCGCGTTGATTCCACTTCCTAAAATTCACATTTATTCCAAAAAAATCTCCGTAAGTTTGTATCCCGTTTGGACGCCGTTTGATATGGATTTTCTACAAAACAAAAAACATGCAACAAACAGGAATTAGCACTGGGCACTGGATCAATAAGTTAGTCCCAAAAATAGTATAAAAAGTTGCCAAAAGTATGTAAAAGCTGTAGAATATTGGCATGGAACAATCAAAAATATAGATACGACGGAGACGTATCAGGCCTCGATGGAAGGCAGGAGGAAAAAGCACTGGTTGGCATGGCCAAAAATTCTTGCCCACAAAACAAAGGGAGGCTTGGGGTTCAGATATTTCCGACTCTTCAACCAGGCTCTCCTTGCTAGAAAGGCGTGGCGCCTATTAATTAAGCCTAACCGTGTGTGTGCGCAGGTACTAAAGGCTCGATACTATCCAATAGTTTCATGAGATAACTTAAGAGTGTTTTGTTCTTTAGTTAAACGCTCAATCTCCCCCTTAGAATTGTTATTCGTTTCATCTTGACTATCATGATTGCTAGCAAGTTCACTATAGCTCACATCACTAGATTTATCAACAAGCAAGTCATCATCACCTAGCAAATTATCCTCGTTACTATTAAAGTCAAGTTACTCGGGGTGTGATGCCTTGGGGATTTAGCCATGAAGCATCTTATAATTCCTTCATTTGATGAACAAATAGGTCATGGGATTTGGTGGATACGAGAGCAGGTACGACAACACCTTCATCTTGACTATAGTCGGAGTTGGAGTGATAACTTCTCTCGGAATGGTTGTCGGAGTCGGAGCCGGAAACCCATTCACCAACATGATCTCGATGTCTTATTCTATAGTGGCTCTTGGTTGGCTTGTCTTTCCTTTCTGAACCCTCGCTTCTGAAAGTGCGTTATGTCGACTAGAGGGGGGTGAATAGACGATTTTTAAGAATTCTTCATTGAGGAATTTCAGGGTGAGGAAATTCCTAAGCGAAGAACTAGTTGCAGCGGAATAAGTACTCAGATGCATACATGACATAACATAAACATGGGCATCATGATGAAATGAAAACAGACACATAGTACAGGAAGCGTAAGCACAGGATAAAACAGGATGAAGACAAACAGACTGAAGAAATTGAACTGAGGAAATTGAGAAAGTCTTCAGTCAAAGTCTTCAAACAGATATGAACAAGCACACAACACAGTAATGAGGAAATGAAAGAGTTGAGGAAATAGAACCAGTAGGCTTGGTGAAGATAATGATTTGGTAGACCAGTTCAAACTGTTGTGTCAGTTGTATGTCTGGTTGGAGCGACTAGGTATTTAAACCTGAGGACACACAGTCCCGGACACATAGTCCTCATCGTATTCTCCTTGAGCTAAGGTCACACGGACCTCGCCCAATCACTTGTGGTAAGTCTTCAGGTGACTTCCAAACCTTCACAAACTCGGTCACTCGGCGATCCACAATTTCCTCTTGGATGCTCTAGAACATGACGCCTAACCGTCTGGAAGATGCACAGTCTTCAAAGGTAACAAGCGTCGGATCCACGCATGATCAATCTCTTCATTGATGCTCAATCACTTTCTTTGTAGTTGTTTGGGTTTGGGTTTTTCCTCACTGTCGGTGTCAAAACCGTCGGATCTCGAGTAGGGGGTCCCGAACTGTGCGTCTAAGGCGGATGGTAACAGGAGGCGGGGGACACAATATTTATCCAGGTTCGGGCCCTCTCGATGGAGGTAATACCCTACTTCCTTCTTGATTGATCTTGATGATATGAGTATTACAAGAGTTGATCTACCACGAGATCGTAGAGGCTTTTTACCCTAGAAGCTTGTAACGCCCCCGATGCGGCTATATCTCCCACGTGTCGAGGCACGACTTAGAGGCATAACCGCATTGAAAGCAATGTCGCAAGTGAGGTAATCTTCACACAACCCATGTAATAAATAAGGGAAAGAGATACATAGTTGGCTTCGATCGCCACTTCACACAAGACATAAATAAACATCCATCATTGAGTACACTCAAGGTCCGACTACGGAACCAAAATAAAAGAAGATACCCCAAATGCTACACAGATCCCCGAATCGTCCCAACTGGGCACCACTACTCGATCATCGGGAAAAGACACATAGTAACGACCACGTTCCTCGTCGAACTCCCACTTGAGCTCGGTTGAGTCACCTGACCGCATCGTCGGAACCTGCAACTGTTTTGAAGTATCCGTGAGTCACGGGACTCAGCAATCTCACACCCGAGATCAAGACTATTTAAGCTTATAGGAAGGACAGGAAGTAAAGTGGAGCTGCAGCAAGTTTACTAGCATATATGGTGGCTATTTCGCAAAAGAGAGCGAGAAGAGGAGCAAAGCACGGTCGTGAAACTAATAGCGATCAAGAAGTGATCCTGAACTACTTACGCCGACATAACTCCAACATCGTGTTCACTTCCGGACTCCACGAGAAGAGACCATCACGGTTACACACGCGTTGATGTGTATTTTATTTGAGGTCAACTTTGGGTTTTCTACAACCGACATTAACAAATTCCCATCTGCCTCATAACGCGGGCACGGCTTTCGAAAGATATTACCCTGCAGGGGTGTCCCAACTTAGCCCATTATAAGCTCTCACGGTCAACGAAGGATATTCCTTCTACCGGGAAGACCCGATCAATCTCGGAATCCCGGACAACAAGACATTTCGACAGCAATAAAACAAGACCAGCAAAGCCGCCCGATTGTGCCGACAAATCCCGATAGGAGCTGCACATATCTCGTTCTCAGGGCACATCCGGATGAGACATCCTACGAGTAAAACCAAGCCTCGAGTTTCCCCGTGGTGGCCCCGCAGTCTACTCGTTTCGGGCCAGCACTCAAGGAGCACCGTCCGGGGTTTAAAATAAAGATGACCCTCGGGCTCGCGAAAACCCGGGGGAAAAGGCTTAGGTGGCAAATGGTAAAACCAATGTTGGGCCTTGCTGGGCGAGTCTTATTCAAAGCGAACTGTCAAGGGGTCCCATAAATCACCCAACCGTAAGGAACGCAAAATCAAGGAACATAACACCGTATGACGGAAACTAGGGTGGCAAGAGTGGAACAAAACACGGGCATAAGGCCGAGCCTTCCACCCTTTACCAAGTATATAGATGTATTAATTATAGCAGATATATATTGTGATATCCCCAACAAGTAAACATGTTCCAATAAGGAACAACATCTCCATGTTCCAACAAGGAACAAACTTCAGCTTCACCGCAACTAGCAACGCTATAAGAGGGCTGAGCAAAGCGGTAACATAGCCAATCAACGGTTTGCTAGGAAAAGGATGGTTAGAGGCTGACATGGCAATATGGGTGGCATGATATAGCAAGTGGTAGGCATCGCAGCATAGGCATAGCAAAAGAGCGAGCAACTAGCATAGCAAAGATAGAAGTGATTTCGAGGGTATGGTCATCTTGCTCGCAATGTTCTCGAGTTGTCGAAAGCTTGATCCTCGTAAGCGTTCTCAACAGGTTCCTCGTTCACGTACTCGCCTCCGACTCTACCCAAAGCAACAACACAAACAAAGGAACCACAATAAATCACGGTGCAATGCACAATCAACATGATGCAAAACATGACATGATATGCGAGATGCGATATGCAATGCGATGTGCGCTCCGAAGGAAAATGATGAACCAGGCATCAACTTGGCAAACCAAGTATGCCACTGAAAGATGAGATGATTTCGTTGAAATCGATATAAAGATCACGGAATCGGATGCACGGTTAGGAAATGACAAGCAAAACAAGAATGGCGCAAATCTGCCATTAACAGCATGATGCCACTTAGCAAGCAACAATTAATTAAGCTACTGCACCCAAACGTATCAACAAAGTATATGGCAGTGATCTACACAAGATGCTCGACAAAAGATGAGAACTGAGCTACGGCTAGTTCACATCATAACAGGTTCAAACAAGCATGGCAAAAGTGCACAAAATATCAGGCTGGACATGGCAAAAACAGCATCAGGTTGCAATGTTCAGAGCAGCAAAACTACATGCTACAGGACCTTAAAATAGCAAAACATGGCATGGCATGAATCTACTCAAAGCCTAGAACAAAAGTCCCTTACTGACCATAAGCCAAAAAGGACTAGAAAATATAGTAACACCCATGTCAATATTGAAAGTCTCGTTAACAGATTCAGCAACATGACATGTCAAAAACTGATAACGAGAGGGCATGTTTACAAGCTCAATGCACTCACTACAGAGCCTTATATGATAAACTAAGCATACATACATCAAGAATACATGACATAGAAGACATAAATGGCAAGAACAATAACATAGCATAAATGGATCAACCACAACAAGCTAGGCAAAATTGAATAACATGTATACAATCTGCCAGGAAACATTTGATAGCAAAAGTAGAGCTCGATTGACTCAAGCTATGGCATCCCATAATTGCAAACAAGGGCATGGATGGATAGAGCAAGACATGTTTTACAAAACACCCTTACTGAAGTATCTCAAAATATGCATGGATCTCTCGGTATCATCAAGTAAACATGGCATCAAAATCAGCTAAAACAGGGTTGAAATCAGCAACATCAGGACACCTACTTTGCATGCTTGTGCTAGTCACCACATAGATCACAAAAATACATGGCATACACTCCTGGAAAGATGGCATGGCATATTTCAAAATACATGTAGGACTCAAATTCATAGGGTGCACACATTAATCATGGCAAAAATAACAAAAGTGCAAGTTCTGTTACGAAACAGAAACTATCAACACATAGCACTCTTCCAACAGCATTTCGGGCATCAAGATGAGCTCAAATTAAAATGATGCAATGAGATGAAATGATCTACTCTTCGAGACGAACATTCTGACATATTATACGCGCAAAATGGATCTACGATGACAAAGTTACAGCACGTCGAAAATGCCACTAAATAACAATAAATGCAAAGACTGAGAAAAAAAATTAGGAGGAGGGAGAAGAGGTCAACGGCTCGGGCCGGGCCGGATCTGGATCGGCGGCGGCGGGGCCGAGGGGCTCGCGGGAGGGAGGAGGAGGCGCCATGGGCGGATCCGGCGGGGGCGGGCGCCGGGGAGCGGGCCGGGCGACTCGCGCGGCCGGAGGAGGCGCCGGCGGGCGGATCCGGCGGGTCGGGCGAGTTTCGCCACCGGGCGGGCGAGGCGGCGAGGGCACCCAGGGCGGCGACCTTCGGGCGGGCGGGGGAGGCGACGCTGGGCGCGACGACGGAGCCGGGAGGCTGGCCGTGGGCTCGCATGGGCATGGTGTGGCGGGCGGCCGACACGTGGCGGCCCACGATTGGCGCGGGGCGGCGGCGCGAGGTGTCCGGCGGACGGCGGACGTGTCCGGCGCGCGCGGGGACGGTTTTCTAGGGTTTCGGGGGGATGATCCGGGATTTTCGAGGGAGGTGTTTAAATAGGCATAGAGGAGCTAGGAGAGTCCAAATGAGGTGTAGTTTTCTACCACACGATCGTGATCGAACGACGGAGAGCATGGAAGTGACTTAGATGGGTTATTGGGCTGTTTTGGAGGGTGTTGGGCTGCAACTTAAAAGAGGCCTTTATGAGAGTGCGGTTAACCGCTGGAGTACCAAACGAGCTCCAAATGACCAAACTTGACCGGTGGTCTACGGTGGTATACCAAGGCCACTAGACAAACCTCGGTCCATTTCGAGAAGGTTTAATACCCGCACACGGAAAAACGTAAAAGGACCGCCGGGGAGATAGGAGTGCCGGATTGCAAAACGGACAACGGGAAAAATGCTCGGAATCATGAGACTAACACGTATGCAAATGCGATGCACATGATGACATGATATAAAATGCATGACATAGACAAAATGCAAAAGGAGAAAACCCAACCACGGAGGGAATATCATATATCAAAGCCGAAAATGGCAAGAGTTGGAGTTACAAATATGGAAAGTTACTTCCGGGTGTTACAACACTCCACCACTACAAGAGGATCTCGCCCCAGATCTAGGACCTGAAAGAACTCCGGATACTTAGAACGGAGGTGATCCTCGCGCCCCGTGTAGCTTCTCGGTCGGAATGGTGTGACCACTTCACTTTCAGGAATTTGATTGACTTGTTGCGAGTCTTGCGCTCGGTTTCTTCAAGAATAGCAACGGGTGCTCATGATAAGAGAGATCTTCTTGAAGGTCAATCTCTTGAAGTTGATAGTGCGTTCAGAGTCTTGAAGCACTTGCGAAGCTGTGACACGTGAAACACATCGTGCACATTTGCAAAGTTGGATGGAAGCTCGTTGATAGGCGAGATCGCCTCTTTTCCCAATGATCTTGAAAGGACCCACGATCTAGGGGCAAGCTTCCCTTTGATACCGGGCGACGAGTGCCTTTCATTGAGAGACGCGAGGTAGACATGGTCTCCGATTTCAAAAGCCACATCACGGTGCTTATCATCATAATAGCTTTTCCGCGCGATTATGCGGCTTTGAGATTCTCACGAATGACTTGGCACATTTTTCGCTCATACGTGATCAAGTCATTGCCAAGAAGTTGGCGCTCACTGTCTCGCACCAATTGAGAGGAGTACGGCACTTTTCGCCATAGAGAATTTCGAATGGGGCCTTGCCCGAACTCGCTGGAAGCTGTTGTTGTAAGAGAACTCGCATATGGAAGACAATCTTCCCACTTCATACCGAAGGAAATGACACAAGCCCCGAGCATATCTTCAAGGATTTGATTTACTCGCTCAACTTGGCCACTTGTTTGAGGATGGAAAGCTGTGTGAAACGAATGTTGGTGCCCATGGCCTTCTCAAAAGAATCCCAAAACTTGGAGGTAAAGATGCTGCCACGGTCCAAGAGATCACTTGAGGAATGCCGTGCAAGGAGACAATCTCGAGGTGTATAGCTCGCCAACCGAGCTGCTGTGATGGATTCTTTGATAGGAAGAAAATGAGCCACTTTAGTAAGCTTGTCAATGACAACGAAGATAGCATCATTTCCACGCTTGGACTTTGGAAAGCCATCACGAAGTCCATTTCAATATGATCAAACTTCCATTCAGGAATAGCAAGAGGTTGGAGGAGACCAGCTGGTCTTTGGTGTTACGCTTTCACTCTTCCGCAGACATCACACTCATTCACGAATTGAGCAATTTCTCGCTTCATTCGAGTCCACCAATATGACTGCTTGAGGTCATGGTACATCTTCGTACTTCCGGGATGAATGGATAGAAGCGAATTGTGAGCCTCGCTCATAATGACTTTTCGAGATCACCCTTAGGAACCACAATCCGTCCTCAAAGAACAGAGTGTCTTTGTCATCAACATTGAAGCACTTGTACTTGGAAATGCCCTTGTCGATACCACGCTTCACCTTTTTCACCATGGTATCCGAAGTTGAGCCTCACGAATCTGATCTTCCAAAGTAGGAGAGACTATGAGGTTGGCAAGAAAGCCTTGAGGAACAACTTGAAGATTCAGCTTATGAAAAGCTTCACAGAGATCCGCTGAAAGGGCTTGAGGATTAGGCATTGCGAGAAGCTTTCTGCTCAAAGCATCTGCAATGACATTGGCTTTGCCCGAGTATATTCAATACTTGGGTTGTACTCTTGAATCATTTCGACCCATCGAGTCTGCCTCGAGGTTGAGGTTGGGCTGAGTGAAGATATACTTGAGACTCTTGTGATCGGTGAAAATGTCCACTTTCCTTCCCAACAAGAGATGTCTCCACGTTATCAATGCATGGACAATCGCCGCCAACTCAAGATCGTGAGTGGGGTAGTTCTTCTCGTTGGGCTTCAATCTGGCGAGAGGTATAAGCCACAACTCTCTTCTCTTGCATTAACACAGCACCGAGACCTTGAAGAGAAGCATCACGTAAAACTTCAAATGGCTTGGATTCATCAGAGGAGTCGAAGGGAGCTGTGACGAGTTTCTCTTTGAGGGTATTGAAAGCAACGTCACACTCGGGAGACCGTACATACTTCACATGCTTACGGAGAAGGTTGGAAAGAGGCTTTGCAATCTTGGAGAAGTTCTCAACGAATCTTCGCAATAGCTTGCAAGACCAAGAAAATCATGGAGCTGCTTGACATTCGAGGAGGTTCCCAATTCACAATTGCGGACACCTTCTCTGGATTAACAGCGATGCCCTTGGCGGAGATGATATGACCAAGATAAAGCACTTCATCAAGCCAAAATTCACATTTGGAGAACTTAGCATAGAATTGATACTCTCGAGCTTGTCTAGCACCAATCGCAAATGTTTGGCATGATCCTTCTTATTCTTGGAGAAGACCAAAATATCATCAAGATAGACCAAGACGAATTCATTGGTGTAGGGGTTGAATATGAAGTTCATCATCCGAGAGAATGTTGGAGGAGCATTGACAAGGCCGAAAGACATGACAAGATATTCATAAGAACCAAAGCTTGTTCGAATGTCTGTCTTGGGAATATCTTGTTCACGAATGCGAATCTGATGATACCCCATACGAAGGTCAAGCTTGGAGAACATCAGTAGCACCTTTGAGTTGCTCGAAAAGCTCATTGATGTTGGGAAGTGGATACTTGTTCTTGATTGTCTTCTTATTCAATGGACGGTAATCGACGCAAAGTCGGTCCGTGCCATCCTTCTTCCGGACAAAAGAACACCACAACCCCAAGGAGATGAACTCGTCCGATCAAACCCAGACGCTCTTGTTCATCGAGCTGCTTCTTCAATTCCTCCAGCTCATCAGGTCCAAGCTTGTATGGACGCTTGCAAACGGGTTCAATGTTGTGCTCAAGATCGATAACGAACTCAATCGGCCGATGAGGAGGCATACCCGAAGCTCTTCCGAAAGACATCTTGGTACTCACAAACGATCGAATCGAGAGATAGCATTCAGTTCGCCCTTCTCATTGAGAGAAAACAACCGAATAGTTTCATCACGAGGCATAGATGATCACATCATTAGAAGAGTGAGTCAATTGAATTTCCCTCGCAGCACAATCAAGCTGAGCTTTGTGCTGAGAAAGCCAGTCCATTCCGAGAATAAGATCAATATCCGAGTCACCGAGAACAATTGGTTTAGAAAGAAATCTATAATCGCCCATCTTGATAGAGACATTAGGAGCAACCAAACTAGAATTCATAAGCCTTCCGGAGAAACAACTTGCATAACTTTGAGAGAATCTCGTGTCAACATTGTGCTTGATGCAAAAGGATATGACATGAAAGAATGCGATGCACCAAAGATCAAATAAGACTTTTGCAGGAATATCATTAATCGAGAGATTACCCATTATCACATCGGAAGATTCCTCCGCTTGAGCTGCATTCATCATATTGACCTTGGCATACTTTGGATTATGCTTGACCACTACATTGCTTGAAGATTTCACAGAGGAGGAGGCGGAAGACGCCCTGGTTGAAGCACTTGTTAGATAGTGACCCTTCTGCCGACACTTGTTGCAAGTGACCTCGAGAGAGCGGACGGTGGTAAGGAGCACTTGACCTTGGAGCTTGAGAATTAGACTTGTTCGATAGCTTGGGTTGGGTGGGTGGGAAGATCCACGGCCACCTGAGTTCTTCTCTGGTAAGGCCGACGGAACGGAGGAGGAGGAAGGTAAAACTTCGCTGCTTGGCTGCCACTTGAGAGGACGAAGAGGACTGAACTGCATCCTGATTCTCTTCTTAGAAGCCTCACATTTGAGCTGGGCAGCTTCTTGCTTGAGCCATGTTGTAGAAATCATCATACTTATCTCGCTCAAAAGCACAAGAGGTAATTGCAGATCTTCTCTCGCACCACCTCTGAATTGATAGATCATACTCTTTTCATCAGCACGCCTTGCTTAGCAAAGCGAAGCGAGCTCGAACTGGATATTGTATTGATAGACGACATGTTGCCTTGCTTGAGATTGCGGAACTCCTCACGCTTGCTCTCAACAACACTTTTCGAATGTGATGAGCTCAAATCACGGCGGAACTCATCCTGTAATGACACGACCTCCTCTGGAATCTTTGTATTGCTGGTACCACTCAGCAGCTTGATCCTTGAGTTGAAACGATGCAAACTTGACAAAGTCCTCGTGTCCGACATTGCTACAATCAAAGTGCTTGCAGATGTCCACTAACCAATCGTCGGCGTCTGTAGCCTCAACACGTAAACCGAAAGACTTCGCTGATTAGCGAGGAACCGATCGAGAGTAGCAAAGTGTGGCTGATTGTTGCCTTGACCTTGATTTCCTTGATTGCCTTGCCCTCGAGTACGTTCTTGCAAGAGCTGCAAAATCATCGAGCATTGGCATTGGTGGCTGCCATGATAGCTTGCCGTGCCTCCGGAGGCGGAGGTGGAGGTGGAGGTGGAGGATTCGATCGATCCCCATCATTGCGATCCGGATTGAGACGCGTTGGCGGAGCCATCCTAAAGAGGGTGACATCCGTTAGTCCTTTGATAGACAAAAGATAAGTAGAATCAACGGATAGAAATTGCAACATATAGTCTTCACAAAAAACATTCGAACAAAAATGAACGAATGAATTCCAAAGTTAATCATCACACGTCCATTAAGGTGAGAAGCCACTTAGATAAAGATATGGAAACAACATCTGTCTTAGAAACAAATCGAATATCACCACTGAAAACAAAAGATTGGCTTCTAGAATGAGCGGAACAAACACATGATAGAGATTTCGCCAAAGTGTTAGTGGTGGGGCCCACACGGACACGACGATAGCGGACGCCACGAATGACTAACAAGACGCCCCGAATCAGCATAGCCAAGGATTCTTTAAGACGCCTCGCGACCATCGAATCGACCGTGAATGGGCGGACCACTAGACGTTGAACCCCAATCTCAAATCATACATCCATCGGAAAGAATATCCCGTAAGCTACTAGAATTCCCACCTATAAACTCCCAAACTTTCTCGGTTATGCAATCTGGTGTTGGGGATACAGGGACACAAAATATATCACCCAAACTAACAATACCTAGATCCATTTGTATCCATCCGTCAACACATAACCAAGAAATCCTCGAAATCGTGTACCTCGACCTTCAAAAACATCCGTTATACAAGTCATGGCAATACTCAAGACTCGCCACAAGATCGGGCTATCGAGGTTATCTCACCAACAACTGCACAAAAGAGATTTCGATGTCGGCAAAACTCAGGTATTCGAGAATCGCAACGATAAAATTGTGACGACAACACCTCGGAGCTCAACTCCCGGGACACCGCCACAACCCCTAAATGTCGAGGCACCAAGAACAATGTTCTCGCCACAAAACCATCGGAATGATTCCAAGATACCCACGTGATCCTAAAATTTTTTAGTGAAATTTGAGAAGAGAAGAGTCAAAATTCTACGGGATACCTCACAGAGCTTACGAAGGACTGGGGAGTAAAAAGAATCCTACTCTCCGATATATATAATCCTAAGACTCAAAACATTTTCCATTCTAGACTCAACAACGCCAAAAACAATCAAGTAGGGGCTCCTAAGTCGGGAAGGCTCGATTACCAACTTGTAGCGCCCCGATGCGGCTATATCTCCCACGTGTCGAGGCACGACTTAGAGGCATAACCGCATTGAAAGCAATGTCGCAAGTGAGGTAATCTTCACACAACCCATGTAATAAATAAGGAAAGAGATACATAGTTGGCTTACAATCGCCACTTCACACAAGACATAAATAAACATCCATCATTGAGTACACTCAAGGTCCGACTATGGAACCAAAATAAAAGAAGATACCCCAAATGCTACAGATCCCCGAATCGTCCCAACTGGGCACCACTATCGATCATCGGAAAAGACACATAGTAACGACCACGTTCCTCGTCGAACTCCCACTTGAGCTCGGTTGAGTCACCTGACCGCATCGTCGGAACTCGCAACTGTTTTGAAGTATCTGTGAGTCACGGGACTCAGCAATCTCACACCCGCGAGATCAAGACTATTTAAGCTTATAGGAAGGACAGGGAAGTAAAGTGGAGCTGCAGCAAGCGACTAGCATATATGGTGGCTATTTCGCAAAAGAGAGCGAGAAGAGGAGCAAAGCACGGTCGTGAAACTAATAGCGATCAAGAAGTGATCCTGAACTACTTACGCCGACATAACTCCAACATCGTGTTCACTTCCGGACTCCGCCGAGAAGAGACCATCACGGTTACACACGCGTTGATGTGTATTTTATTTGAGGTCAACTTTGGGTTTTCTACAACCGACATTAACAAATTCCCATCTGCCTCATAACCGGGCACGGCTTTGAAAGATATTACCTGCAGGGTGTCCCAACTTAGCCCATTATAAGCTCTCACGGTCAACGAAGGATATTCCTTCTACGGGAAGACCCGATCAATCTCGAATCCCGGACTACAAGACATTTCGACAGCAATAAAACAAGACCAGCAAAGCCGCCCGATTGCCGACAAATCCCGATAGGAGCTGCACATATCTCGCTCGTGGCACATCCGGATGAGACATCCTACGAGTAAAACCAAGCCTCGAGTTTCCCGTGGTGGCCCCGCAGTCTACTCGTTTGGCCAGCACTCGAAGGAGCACCGCCCGGGGGTTAAAATAAAGATGACCCTCGGGCTCGCGAAACCCGGGGAAAAGGCTTAGGTGGCAAATGGTAAAACCAATGTTGGGCCTTCTGTGACGAGTCTTATTCAAAGCGAACTGTCAAGGGGTCCCATAAATCACCCAACCGTAAGGAACGCAAAATCAAGGAACATAACACCGGTATGACGGAAACTAGGGTGGCAAGAGTGGAACAAAACACTGCATAAGGCCGAGCCTTCCACCCTTTACCAAGTATATAGATGTATTAATTATAGCAGATATATATTGTGATATCCCCAACAAGTAAACATGTTCCAATAAGGAACAACATCTCCATGTTCCAACAAGGAACAAACTTCAGCTTCACCGCAACTAGCAACGCTATAAGAGGGCTGAGCAAAGCGGTAACATAGCCAATCAACGGTTTGCTAGGAAAAGGATGGTTAGAGGCTGACATGGCAATATGGGTGGCATGATATAGCAAGTGGTAGGCATCGCAGCATAGGCATAGCAAAAGAGCGAGCAACTAGCATAGCAAAGATAGAAGTGATTTCGAGGGTATGGTCATCTTGCTCGCAATGTTCTCGAGTTGTCGAAAGCTTGATCCTCGTAAGCGTTCTCAACAGGTTCCTCGTTCACGTACTCGTCTCCCAACTCTACCCAAAGCAACAACACAAACAAAGGAACCACAATAAATCACGGTGCAATGCACAATCAACATGATGCAAAACATGACATGATATGCGAGATGCGACATGCAAAGCGTATGTGCGCTCCGGAAGGAAAATGATGAACCAGGCATCAACTTGGCAAACCAAGTATGCCACTGGAAAGATGAGATGATTTCGGTTGAAATCGATATAAAGATCACCGGAATCGGATGCACGGTTAGGAAATGACAAGCAAAACAAGAATGGCGCAAATCTGCCATTAACAGCATGATGCCACTTAGCAAGCAACAATTAATTAAGCTACTGCACCCAAACGTATCAACAAAGTATATGGCAGTGATCTACACAAGATGCTCGACAAAAGATGAGAACTGAGCTACGGCTAGTTCACATCATAACAGGTTCAAACAAGCATGGCAAAAGTGCACAAAATATCAGGCTGGACATGGCAAAAACAGCATCAGGTTGCAATGTTCAGAGCAGCAAAACTACATGCTACAGGACCTTAAAATAGCAAAACATGGCATGGCATGAATCTACTCAAAGCCTAGAACAAAAGTCCCTTACTGACCATAAGCCAAAAGGACTAGAAAATATAGTAACACCCATGTCAATATTGAAAGTCTAGTTAACAGATTCAGCAACATGACATGTCAAAACTGATAACGAGAGGGCATGTTTACAAGCTCAATGCACTCACTACAGAGCCTTATATGATAAACTAAGCATACATACATCAAGAAGACATGACATAGAAGACATACATGGCAAGAACAATAACATAGCATAAATGGATCAACCACAACAAGCTAGGCAAAATTGAATAACATGTATACAATCTGCCAGGAAACATTTGATAGCAAAAGTAGAGCTCGATTGACTCAAGCTATGGCATCCCATAATTGCAAACAAGGGCATGGATGGATAGAGCAAGACATGTTTTACAAAACACCCTTACTGAAGTATATCAAAATATGCATGGATCTCTCGGTATCATCAAGTAAACATGGCATCAAAATCAGCTAAAACAGGGTTGAAATCAGCAACATCAGGACACCTACTTTGCATGCTTGTGCTAGTCACCACATAGATCACAAAAATACATGGCATACACTCCTGGAAAGATGGCATGGCATATTTCAAAATACATGTAGGACTCAAATTCATAGGGTGCACACATTAATCATGGCAAAAATAACAAAAGTGCAAGTTCTGATACGAAACAGAAACTATCAACACATAGCACTCTTCCAACAGCATTTCGGGCATTAAGATGAGCTCAAATGAAAATGATGCAATGAGATGAAATGATCTACTCTTCGAGACGAACCTTTTGACATATTATACGCGCAAAATGGATCTACGATGACAAAGTTACAGCACGTCGAAAATGCCACTAAATAACAATAAATGCAAAGACTGAGAAAAAAATTAGGAGGAGGGAGAAGAGGTCAACGGGCTCGGGCCGGGCCGGATCTGGATCGGCGACGGCGGCGGCCGAGGGGCTCGCCGGAGGGAGGAGGAGGCGCCGGCGGGGCGGATCCGGCGGGGCCGGGCGCCGGTGGAGCGGGCGGCGACTGCGGCCGGGGGAGGCCGGAGGAGGCGCCGCTGGGCGGATCCGGCGGGGCGGGCGAGCTTGCCACGCCCGGGCGGCGAGGCGGCGAGGGCACCAGGGCGGCGACTTCGGGGCGGGCGGCGGGAGGCGACGCGGCGCGACAGGCCGAGGGGAGGCGAGCGGGCAGGGGGGGAGTGGCCGTGGCTCATGGGCTCATGGGCGATGTGGGGCGGCCGACACGTGGCGTGCCCACGATTGGCGCGGGTGGGGCGAGGTGGTGGGCGGACGGCGGACGTGTCCGCGTGTGTGAGGGACGTTTTCTAGGGTTTCGGGGGGATGATCCGGGATTTTCGAGGGAGGTGTTTAAATAGGCATAGAGGGAGCTAGGAGAGTCCAAATGAGGTGTAGTTTTCGCCCACACGATCGTGATCGAACGACGGAGAGCATGGAAGTGACTTAGATGGGTTATTGGGCTGTTTTGGAGGGGTGTTGGGCTGCAACTTAAAAGAGGCCTTTGCGAGAGTGCGGTTAACCGTTGGAGTACCAAACGAGCTCCAAATGACCCGAAACTTGACCGGTGGTCTACGGGTGGTATACCAAGGCCACTAGACAAACCTCGGTCCATTTCGAGATGGTTTAATACCCGCACACGGAAAAACGTAAAAGGGACCGCCGGGGGAGATAGGAGTGCCGGATTGCAAAACGGACAACGGGAAAAATGCTCGGAATCATGAGACGAACACGTATGCAAATGCGATGCACATGATGACATGATATAAAATGCATGACATAGACAAAATGCAAAAAGGAGAAAACCCAACCACGGAGGGAATATCATATATCAAAGCCGAAAATGGCAAGAGTTGGAGTTACAAATATGGAAAGTTACTTCCGGGGTGTTACAAAGCTAGCCTATGATTATGATTGTTGTTGTCCTACGGACTAAACCCTCCGATTTATATAGACACCGGAGGAGGCTAGGGTTACACAAAGTCGGTTACAAGGGAGGAGACCTATAGATCAGAACGGCCAAGCTTGCCTTCCATGCCAAGGAGAGTCCCATCCGGACATGGGACGAAGTCTTCAATCTTGTATCTTCATAGTCCAACAGTCCGGCCAAAGTATATAGTCCGTCTGTCCGAGGACCCCCTAATCCAGGACTCCCTCAGTAGCCCCTGAACCAGACTTCAATGACGATGAGTCCGGCACGCATATTGTCTTTGGCATTGCAAGGCGGGTTCCTCCTCCGAATACTCCATAGAAGATTTTGAACACAAGGATCGTGTCCGGCTCTGCAAAACAAATTTCACATACCACCATAGAGAGTATAATATTTCCACAAATCTAATATGCTGACAACTTTTCATGACGTGACATCACGCCACGGCCCGGTCATTATTCGAACTGTTTTTCTCAACCAGCTACTGCACATATTGCGAGGTCGGTTTTCTTGGCACGTCTTGTCAAAGCAGAGATCGTGTCCCCTTATCACGGGATTCTCATCAATACGGGTATGGGTAACCCAATCGTGCCTACTGGTATGACTCCTTGATTTTAGGCAAGTTCCAAACGGCCACGCGGAGGACACTTGATATTCACCCTCATTATAAAGGGGCCAAGGCCTGTCCCTTTCTTCTCACGCTTGATCCTTCCCTTCCCCCACCTCGAATTCCAACATCCAAGGCTCAGACTAAGCGCTTCGGACCTTCAATTATGTCCGGATCCAACCTTCAAGGCCGGTGGATGGCCTCCTCTATCACAGAGGAGGACATCAAGAAGCTAAGAGAGGCCATGTATCTGACCGCCGAAATCTCGCACAGGCTGCCTGCTCAAGGGCAGGTAATCCCCACTCCCGAGCCCAACTAGAGTGTCGTATTCGTTTCCCACTTCCTCCGAGGGCTAGGCTTTAGCCTCGATCCCTTTGTTAGAGGGCTTATTTTCTATTATGGGCTCGATTTCCATGATCTGGCTCCAGATTCCATCCTTCACATCTCGTCGTTCACCGTCGTGTGTGAGGCCTTCCTCCGCATCACCCCACACTTCGGCTTATGGCTCAAGACCTTCAATGTGAAGCCGAAGATGATCGATGGGTGACACGCAGAATGCGGAGGTGCCATAATAAGCAAACGCACCGATGCTCCATGGCCAAAGGGTTCCTTCCCGGAGATGTCCGACTTATGGCAGCGGGAGTGGTTTTACATCACAGCTCCCCGAAGTGCTAAGTGGGTAGCTGCCCCCGCCTTCCGTTCGGGCCCCCACCACAACTGGCGTCATGGGTAAACAAGGGGATGGACTGGTGGCCAGTTAATGATGTGCCGACATTGCAGAGTCGCATCCGAGATCTCCTCAAGAGAGATGTCAGCCTTGACAAGGTAATGCAAGTCATGCTAGTTCGTCGGGTCCTGCCATTTCAACATTGACTTCTCCGTATGTGGGAGTTCAACCCGGAAGGACCGCGAACTATTCAGCAATTCTTCGGCGTGACGCACGAACGGTTGTATGGATTGTTCTTCGGATCACGAATAAAGTGTCCGGACACCACCGAGGATGCGGGTCTAAACTGCAATCGTCCAGATACCCACGTAAGTAATTCTGCGGCCGAACATGCTGTCTTTTCATTTGTCCTAACGTCATTCTGAAAAAATTGCTCTTGGCCAGGACTGGATAAGAAAGGCGAAAATGATCAGGTGTTCGGCCCCCCTTCCTGAAGGCTCACCGGATCCCATACTAGCCAGGATGCTTGAGCTCGCACCTTATCAAGCGCCATCAGGGGAAGATAGAGGGAGGAACAAAGAAGCCGAAAGCGGGCCTCACGCATTGCTCATCCAAGCCGGGGGAATTAGCATCTCTGCGAAGGAGGATAATCGGGGAGAAGAATCTGAAATTCCCTCTCCCCAAGGAAGGAAAAGGACCGTCTCTGAAGACTTGGGGACAGAGGTTTCCAAACGAGGGAAAAAACATTTGCCAGGGGGCCCTGCCCCGGAGGGCATCCTTACCGCACAGTACCCGCAAGGGAATCAGCCCTCCACCGAGCTGTAAGTGAACAAGAGTGCTTTATAGTAAATATATCCTGCTTCATCTTCGAGGATAATAACCGAGACGTATGTCTTGCAGTTCGGATCGTAGCCCTTCTCGACAGAGTTCATCTTCGGGGGATCTTCTTCCGGAGATGATGGAGAGCGAAAGCCTCCCCGTGCCTCCCCGCCTCATGAGGCGGACGACCCTGAGGTGTCGTCGCGGAGGATTTCTCCTGATCCACCAAGGTCATAAGGTAACCCTTCGGCCACCCGAAGTCCGGAGTATTCAGCTCCTAAGGAGAGCAAAGTAAAGAGTCTGGGACTGTCCGGTGCGCGACCGGACGCACTGACGGGTCTTCTGGAGCAAGCGACTATCTCAGAGGCGCATCATACTTTAATGGGTATGGTGGTTGAGAGGATTTCATCCGCCAAAAGTGGGTTGCATGAAGCTTTTATGAGCCTGCTAAGAGGCTTTGAGGTACGCAAAGTAATACATATATATTTTTTGACGGTACCGCACACGCTAGGTGTGCCCTATGCAGATAGTAGCCCCTAAGACTCTGGTTGCTGTCCAAAGGCGGCAAACAGAGGATCATAGTCCCAGGTAATGATCATGCTGCTTTCATGTGCAGGCGGCTGAGGGTCCGGTGGCTGGCCGGACTGGTGAGTTTGCTGAACTGAGGCGGCAACTCGATGCGGCAGATGCCGACATCGTGCTTGTAAACAAGCGGCTTGATGAGGCGCAGGGTATGTACCGGTGGTCAACATATATTAATAGGAGCATGATGCTAGTATTTGTAATATGATGTGACTGCAGATGGAGCTGCCGCCGTGGAGACCCTTCGGGCGGAGCTTGCCCGGGCCGAGGAACAAGCCAGGAGAAGCGATGCGGCCGCCCTAAAGGCGGCCGAAGAGTTAAGAGCCGAACAAACTGCTCATCGCCAGAGCGAAGATAAAATAGCCAAGATGGCTATTGAGCTGGAGGATGCCGCCGACCGGTATGAGCTTTTGGAAAAGGAAAGCCAAGCGAAAGCGGCGGACCTGAAGAAAGCCATGGTAGCAGTTAGGAAACCCGCCTAAAATCAGAGCGGCGAAGGAGGAGCTTCGTCAAGCCGAGATATCACGGTGGGAAGCCCTTTTTTGTTGCGGTCGAAGTTTGGAGATCCGGCATGCCCCTCTCAGACAGTTATGGAGTGCTGCAGACGCAGATTCGGACTTGGCAACGAAAAGTCTGCTGATGCGACTGAGTTTTTCAAGGATAAAAAAGATCATGAAGTGGAAAAGTTGTTCTGGTCGTAGTTCAGTGCTCCAACGCGTCCGCTGCTGGTAAATGAACAAATGGCCGAGTGGGCTGAACTCCATAGATTGTCCGACTTGCCATGAGGTCTGTCGTGGATCATCTTTGGCCGGAAGGACCGAGGCCCAATAGTTATTTTGGATTAGTGCAACGATTCCTTGGTGCTGTGCTGCATATCGGCGCTATAAACAGGTCGGCGTGCATAGAGGGTGCGCGGATGGCTCTTGCCCGTGTTAAGACGTACTGGGCAGGGATGGAGGCCGCCGCTATTGCAACCCCAGATCCGGCCGTAGGCCAGGTCTCGGCCGAGCACTATTTTGAAGAAGTCCTAGAAGTTGCTCGTTTAATAGAGGCTCAGTGCTCGAAGAGTATCATGTTTGAGTGACATGTATCCCAATTGTAAAAACAATGTTATTTGGGTTATAATGGTTGTGTTTATACTTTTGCCTGAAAGTATTATGATGCCTCCCGTGCAGCCGTTTTATGTATGTATATAACCTGAAAGTTTGCAGTCGTCGGCTTCAGCCCCCACGCATATAATGCGGGGGTGTTCGGAAAGGCGCGTATTCACACTTGATACAACGTCTTGGTCCATTAAGGAGGTGATAGCGTGGCGAACAAGGCAATCAGACTATATTGCTTTAACACTTTCACTTAGCCATAGGAGTTTGACAGTGGGGCTATATCCGCGCTTATCCGAATACGGTGCACGTACATACATGACTGGGAAACCGGTCCTTCGTTAATGCGGAGGAATCGCGAAGATTCCGCTGAGTCATCGAGTGGTTGACCAGTCTCGCGCTTTATCATGACGATCGGCGGCTTTCATCGAGGTGCTCGTCCAGATGAACTGGGGCACAATCGCAGTAGTTCTCCCAGTGCCACCTTAGCCGATAGAGCGGAACGTAAGGTAGCAAAACACGGGAGCCGAGAAAACCCAACTATTGACCAAAGACATGATTCGGAGCTGATGCATATAAGGCCAAACTCGCGATGCCGAACACTCCCTAAGGTATTCGGTCTTTACAACATATACCAGGCTGAGTAACGCCCTTGATAATGAGTCCTGAATTTCCAGGTACGTGCATTAGTCTGACGTGGCGAAATGCCAATAACGCCAGCATCCCTCTCGCTTGTGTTGAGTATCCGGTGGGTGTGAAGCAACAAGAGACAGTAAGAAAGGTTTACACAGGGTCTTAATCTAAAAAGAAACCTTTGAGCGGGGCCCTACTACACGTCTGCGCCTGTGTCTCCGTTGTGCCGTATCCTAGAAGGGTGTAGCACGGTTATCATCTGTAAAATAGAAAAATCCAGTGAAAGTCTTCGTGCGAAAAATTGGTTATTCTTAATAAACCATTAAAATTCAATCTAAATAATGTCAAGGCGAACTGTAGTCCTTTTTACATGTGGGGAGCCCCTAGCACCACCTATGGGGGTATATCCCTCGACCCAATCTCAGGTTTATCTGAGCTGTTCCAGCTAGGGGTGCGACGGACTCGTCTAGCCGTGTCCGCGGTCTTGACGACCGATGATTTATTCTGGTTGGAGAGGCCGTTCAGTGTTCGGCTGCTAAAGCCGCCACACGTTCTTCCACACGTAAGGAACGCTCTGTGTTTCCGCTAACTATGATGATGCCATGTGGACCGGGCATCTTAAGCTTAAGATAAGCGTAATGCGGTACTGCATTAAAATGAGCGAAGGTTGTTCTTCCGAGTAGTGCTTGATAGCCGCTTTGGAATGGAGCGATGTTGAAGGTTAACTTTTCACTTCGGAAGTTGTCGGGAGAATCAAAGACAACCTCAAGTACTAGAGAGCCCGTGCAACGGGCCTCTGGGCCTGGTATTACTCCTTTAAAGGTAGTATTGCTTTGGCTGATTCTTGTCGGGTATATCCCCATTTTGCGGACTGTGTCCTGATATATCAGATTAAGACTACTGCCGCTGTCCATAAGGACTCGGGTGAGATGGTATCCGTCAATTATTGGGTCTAGTACCAAGGCAGCCGATCCTCCGTGCCGGATACTAGTCGGGTGATCCCTGCGATCAAAAGTGATCGGGCAGGCCGACCAAGGGTTAAACTCGGGGGTGACGGGTTCTACGGCGCATATGTCTCGGAGTGCGCATTTGCTCCTCCTTTCTGTTACGTGAATCATGTTCACTGTTTTGACCTCTGGTGGGAATTTTTTATGTCCCCAGCTGGTTTGTCAAGCAGGCTCATCCTCGCCTTCACTTGGTGTCTCCCTCCCTTGTGTTCGCATTTAGCTTGCCACCGCTTGAAGACCCAGCATTCTCTGTTGGTGTGATTTGCAGGTTTGTCGGAGGTGCCATGAATCGACATAATCTGTCTAGAATCTTGTTTAGGCTGGACGGTCCATCTCTCGCTGCCTTCAATGGATTTTTCGTTGACCGGTCGAGAGCCCTCGAATCCGCGCCACCGCCGTGTTGTCTGGGCTGTCTTCATTGTTCCGACGCTTGCTTTTATTGCGTCGTGGTTTTCCATTTGCCATCCCTGACTTCGGATGTGCCTGGGTCGCTGGTGCCGCTACGGGCCAGCCAACTATCTTTGCCCGCGCAAAAGCGGTTCATAAGGCTTGTTAGGGCTGCCATTGTTCTCGGTTTTTCTTGGCCGAGGTGTCTGGCGAGCCATTCGTCCCGGACACTGTGTTTGAAAGCCGCTAAGGCTTCGGCGTCCGGGCATTCAACAATTTGATTCTTCTTTGTGAGGAATCTGTTCCAAAGCTTTCGGGCTGACTCTCCGGGCTGTTGAATTATATGACTTAAATCGTCTGCATCCGGAGGTCGGACATAAGTCCCTTGAAAATTAGCCCTAAAAGCATCCTCAAGCTCTTCCCTACTTCCAACTGAGTTTTTGGGGAGGCTCTTTAGCCAGTGCCGAGCTGGTCCTTTCAACTTGATGGGCAAGTATTTGATGGCGTGGAGATCATCTCCGCGAGCCATGTGGATATGAAGGATAAAGTCCTCAATCCAGACCCTAGGGTCTGTCGTTCCGTCGTATGCCTCTATGTTCACGGGTTTGAATCCCTCTGGAAATTCGTGATCCAACACCTCATCGGTGAAACATAGGGGGTGCGCAACACCCCTGTATTTGGATGCATCATGGCATTCTGACAGTTGTAGTTTTCGGTTTTGATTCTTTGCCAGAATGCGCTTCCTAGATCCATAGATGGACCTGGTCATACCGGCTTTTTGGAGCAAGTCCTCACGTAAATCGTGTGCTAACTTATGTGTGACGTTGTTAGTCGCCCTATCGCGGCCACGGGGTGGTCGATCTAGCTGATCGGCCGTTTTATTTTTCGGCTGTATAGGCTCTAAAGCCTCATCATCAAATTCAGGAAGCAACTTGCGCTTTGGATAGCTCTTTGTGTGGCGACTGCCGCCGTACTTTTCTTCAGTGTCGAGCACTTTGTTCCATCTACTGTTGAGTGTATTTTGCGCGGCCTTAAGCCTTTTCTTCTGCTTCTTTAGACTCCTTGCGGTGGCAATAAGCCTTCTATGGAGGTTCTCTTGCTCCGAGTGCCTTTCTAGGATGATGTGTGCATCGTCGTCCAGACTATTCTCCTCTCTGGAGACAGGTTGATTAACTTTACCCTCGGCGTCGCCGTGATTGGACAGAGGCTCCGTACTATGTTCGCCGTCCGCTGGTTCATCCTGCTCTGTCGTTGGGTCCATGTAGTCGGCGTTTCCTTTGGAGTCGACCGGGGTATTGTTCTTTCTTGCGCTGTTATCGCTGTTTTTGCCGAGGCGGGATTTGGAGTGGCGCCTACGCCATCGCTTTGGTTGCTTCCTGAGGGAACTATCCTTCGCTGCATCCTTCCGTTCCTCGTCATTGTTGTCTTTGGGTGTATCAACCATATATATATCGTGTGATGAGGTGGTTGTCCAGCGCCCTTTGGGCGGTGGTTCCTGCTCCTCTCCTGCATCGTCGTCCATACCGTTGATGTCTTCGGAGTCGAAATCAAGCATGTCGGTTAAATCATCGACATTGGCTATTAAGTGGGTGGTGGGTGGGGAACGAATTTCTTCGTCATCCGCTTCCCACTCATGCCGGACATAGTTCGGGCGAGGGTCTTCTGACAAGGAGAGAGACCTTAATGAATCTAGCACGTCCCCCAAGGGCGAGTGCTGGAAAATATCCGCGGAGGTAAACTCCATGATCGGTGCCCAATCAGATTCGATAGGCACGGACGCAAGCGGTTCGGAGCCCGTGGCCGGGGACGAATCCAAGGGTCCGGCAACACAGGTCTCGTAAGAGGTGAAGTCAGCTTTCGGCTCTATCGCCACTGAGTGTGCGGCCTCCGTGGCGGGGTCCATCCACTCGTCCTCGGGCGGCGCAATCTGCTCCGGATTGAGGGCCGGAATAGCCATAGGTGTGATCTCCCGAACACCGCCCGACGGCAGAGCTAAGTCATGCCCGTCGTGGATCAGGCGGCGCGACGACATGGGCTCAATCACAAATATCAAGTCTCCGCGATGTCGGCAGATAGTTTAAGCTTCCAAACCTGACCGACGGCCGGGCGAGTTTTGATCTGCTCTAGATGGCCAAGCGAGTTGGCCCGATCTGGAAGCCGCCAATACGAAGATCTGTCCGGGAGAAAACCTCACCTGGATCGATCGCTGCCGATGATCGAAGGAGCCATCAAGCCTTATGGTGACGGCACGGTGGAACTCTCAATGAAAGCACCAATGTCGGTGTCAAAACTGGCGGATCTCGGGTAGGGGGTCCCGAACTGTGCGTCTAAGGCGGATGGTAATAGGAGGCGGGGGACACAATGTTTACCCAGGTTCGGGTCCTCTCGATGGAGTTAATACCCTACTTCCTGCTTGATTGATCTTGATGATATGAGTATTACAAGAGTTGATCTACCACGAGATCATAGAGGCTAAACCCTAGAAGCTAGCCTATGATTATGATTGTTGTTGTCCTACGGACTAAACCCTTCGGTTTATATAGACACCGGAGGAGGCTAGGGTTACACAGAGTCGGTTACAAGGGAGGAGATCTACAGATCCGAACGGCCAAGCTTGCCTTCCACGCCAAGGAGAGTCCCATCCAGACACGGGACGAAGTCTTCAATCTTGTATCTTCATAGTCCAACAGTCCGGCCAAAGTATATAGTCCAGCTATCCGAGGACCCCCTAATCCAGGACTCCCTCACTCATTTGATGATTTTCGCTCAAAGTCCTTGGAGGATGGGATGCTCTCAATGACAAGTGCCAGTTTCTCTCGGAGCAGCCAACCAACTAGTGGTTGTAGGGGGCGGCTATTTATAGCCTAGGGAGCAGCCCGACATGATAAGACATAAATGCCCTTCAATGATATGACCGTTAGGTGGGTAGATATTTTGGGACAGCTGGCGCATAGCACAGCAACGGTCGGAAATTTGACTATGAAATTCCTCAGGGCTATCATGTTGCTCACTTGTAGGCAATCCGCACTGGCGAAGTCCTAACTCCTTAGTCAGAACAAATTCTCGAGACCGTAAGAACTTCGCCTCACATCAAGAAATTTGGTGAACTGTATGAGATTTACAATGGCTTCACTCGAAGGGATTGGTAGGTGTAGGATTTTGAGTTGAGCATCACATGGAAATTTTTCCTTAGTATTTCCTCGACCCCCTTTAATAGTACGGTGTTTCCTATGATTCAAGAAAGATAAAATGAAACTACGAAAACAGAAGTCTTCACGCTTCATGTTCCTCGAATGAGTACCAAGTCTTCAAGGTCACACCAATTTCTTCACTTTTAAAATCTTCAGAAAGTCTTCAGAAACCCAAGTCTTCAGTCGAAGAACTTCATTTTTAGGGTCCGACTTTCTCTGTAAATGTCAAACTCCTCATAGACTTATAGACCTGTGTACACTCAAAAATGCATCAGTCCCTTAACCTATAAGTCTTCAATACACCAAAATCACTAAGGGGCACTAGATGCACTTACAGCTTCTCGGAGAAGGTCTTTGTTCATAACGTCATCTCTACTCGTTCTCTCTCTGTGAGGTGATTCATCTCTTCTACTCTTTCTTCTTGGTGTTTCGTCTCTTTTCTTGTGAGGTGTCGTACACTCATCGGAGTAGTGTCTAGATCTTCCACAATATATTGTAGCAATTACGGTCATGACTTGATGATCTTTGCTCATAATGTCTTGACTTCGAGCTTCTATCTTTGCTTCTATTAGAACTTGTTGAAGTTCTTCACCATTATGCTTATCTCTTCATTGGATACTAGCTTTTTACTTGATGTTGCGGGAGCATCGGTTGAGGCTTTGTAAGAACCACTTGACTTGTTGTGGAGCTCCTCTTTGTCCGTGAGTGACATCTCATGAGCAACAATCCTCTAATGACTTCCGTGGGCTTGAGTCTTTGTATTTGGGCATCATTTGGATCAATGTGCACACGGTACCATATTTTTCATCCAAGGCTCTAAGGATCTTCTTGATGATGAACTCGTCGGTCATCTCTTCACTTCCTAAGCCGGCAATCTCATTTGTGATGAGATCGAGCCTATACTACAGTTCGACGACTCCTTCACCATCCTTCCTATTGAACTTGTCAAGTTGACTTTAAAGCACATCCAACTTGGATTCCTTGACGAACTCGGTACCTTCGTGCATATCAACCGAAGTATCCCAAATTTCCTTTTCATTCTTGAGGCAGCTAATCTTGTTAAACTTCTCGGGGCACAAACAGTTTAAGAGAATGTCACATGCTTGAGCGTTGTATTGCAACATCTTCAATTCTTCCGTGGTTGCTTCACGATCTGGTTCTTTTCCATCCTCAAAGAATTCACCTTGCAAGCCAACACGAACAACAAACCAAACGGCAGGGTTATGACCAATAATATGCATTTTCATCTTATGCTTCCAACTAGCAAAGTTTGTACCATCGAAATATGGACCCCTACGGTGATAATTACCCTCACTAGACGCCATACTCTCCTAGGTTGTGAAAGTAATGCAATGGAGACCAAAGCTCTGATACCACTTGTAGGATCAAAAGTATGTCTAGAGGGGGGTGGTTAGACTACTTGACCAAATAAAACCTTATCCTTTTCCCAATTTTAGTTGTAGGCAACCTTTTGCAATTCTACCAAGTCAAGTACACCCTACACATGCAAGTCTAAGAGTAGTGCAGCGGAAAGTAAAGACTTTGCATATGAACGTAAAGGAGGGACCAGAGAAATCAAACGCAATGAAGACACACTGATTTTTGGCGTGGTTTCGATAGGTGGTGCTATTGTACGTCCATGTTGATGGGTACTTCAAACCATGGAGGCTAACGGTTGCGCGAGTCCACGGAGGGCTCCACCCACGAAGGGTCTACGAAGAAGCAACCTTGTCTATTCCAGCATGGCTTACATCCATGAAGGACAAGCCTCACTCAGGGCAGATCTCCACGAAAGTAGGAGATCTCTTCCTTGCCCTTACAAACTCCTTGGTTCAACTCCACGAGATCTTGGAGGCACTCAGGTGACACCTAACCAATCAACAAGACACCACTCTCCAAAAGGTAATAGATGTTGTTGTTGATGATGCACTCCATGCTCTTCTGCTTCAAAAGATAGTCTCGTCAACACTCAATCACTCTCTCGCAGATTTGTCTTGGGTAGGAGAAGGATTGGAGGGGAAAGCAACTTGGGGAGGCTAGAAAACAAGGTTCAAATTGTTGGATTGGAATCACTTGATCGCAACACATGAGCAGGTGGTTCTCTCTTAGAAAATGAATGGTGGAAGTGTAGTTTCGTTCTAATGGCTTTCCTTGAGAGAGAATGGGCGTGGAGGGGTATAAATAGCCTTCACCAAGAATCCAACCATTACAACCTTTTTGACTCAACTCGATGACACCGAAATGAAATATCGGTGAGACCGACCTGTGTAAAAGATTCGAACGTTGGGCGTCTCTATGAGACCGAATGGAACAACTCAGTGGAACCTATGTGCAATGACCTAAGTGCGACCTTGTTTCGGTAGTTCCGATCAAACCAACTTGGTAATTCTGAAATGGTGTGAAAGGGTTATAGAAACATGGTCACCTCACTTGGGTGGGACCGAACGTCATCTCGCTAGAGCCGATTGATGGGGAACATTGCATGAAAATCAATAAATTCCCTACATAACACCCAAGATCTAATCTAGGAGATGCAAAGCAATGATAGGGGAGTGTGTCTACAAACCATTGTAGACCGAAAGCGAAAGCGTATATAACGCGGTCGATGTGGTCGTACTCTTCGTGATCGAGTCACGACCCAAACCGATCTAGCGCTGAATGGACGACACCTCCGAGTTTAGCACATGTGCGGCTCACTGGCGTCTCCTCCTACTTGATCAAGCAAGAGAAGGGGAAGAAGTAGATGGGATCTCAACCAGCACGATGGCGTGGTGGAGATGGTGGTGGTGATGCTCCGGCAGGGCTTCGTCGAGCTGTACCGGGAGGAGATATGGTGGTAGGAAGGGGGAGGGATTGCGCCAGGGTTTATGGTGCAGCTCCCCTCCTCTCCCTCCATTATATATAGGGGTAAGGGTAGGGAGGGGCGCAGCCCTAGCCCCTTGTCCAAGGAGGGGTGCGGCGAGGGAGGAGGAGTCCCTCTCCCATACGATTAGATGGGACTCCTCCCTTCCCCTTCAGGGCCTCCCCCCAAGCCACATGGACTCTGGGGGGCTAGTGCGCCTGGCGCATCTAGGCTATGGCATCACCCCTCAGCCCATGGTGGCCCCTGGGGGTGGTGGGACCCACTGGTGGTCCCCGGAACCCTTCGGTGGCCCCCGGTACACTGTCGACATACCCCAGAACTTTTGTGGTACCCTGAATATGACTTCCTATATATAAATCTTTACCTCTGGACCATTCTTAAACTCCTCGTGACATCCAAGATCTCATCCGGGACTCTGAACAACCATTGATCGCCATTGTATATATCTCAATACTACTCTAGCCTCAACGAACGTTAAGTGTGCGACCCTACAGGTTCGAGAATCATGCAGACATGACCGAGACTCCTCTTTGGTCAATAACCAATAGCGGGACCGGATGCCCATATTGGTTCCCACATATTCAATGAAGATCTTTATCGGTTGAACCACTGGTCAATAACCACTTCGTAAGTCAGAGAGGGGATGAGAGAAAGAGAGTTCTTTTTCCTGGGGTAGGTCCCACCTGTAAGTGGTATGTGCATAGAGGGGCAAAAATATCCATTAAATGTCAGCAAAATGGCAAAAGCCCTTTGACCAGATGGAAACAACACAAAAGGGCATTTCTGTAATGGCGCATAATGGCAGAGGGGCAAATTTGAGCATGCTTCGAAGTTAGGGGCAAATCTGAGTAGTGGGTTTGAGTTAGGGACACAAATGTAAAAGACCCTAAAACCAAGTCTTGATCCATCCCTTAGGATGACTTGGTAGGGTAGCTGAAGGAAAACAACCACCTCTTCGTCTCTGGATTTAGACCTCGCCGAGTTCTAGGCTTGGGCCGTCTGCAAACTCTGTTTGATGATTCATATAGAAAATTTCCTTGAAGCGGGGAACAGTGGGATCCATTTGCAGATATATATATATATATATACTTCGCATAAGATTTGAAAGTGACAGGTATTGGATATGGAGTTTGGGCCCAGGTCTTGAGGATGAAGGTTAAAATAATTTAAGACACCCCGAAAGAATTTTGGCCCAGGTAGAGAGAAGCCTCTAAGGAGATGGTCTACAAAAACCACGACTTCTCCTTTGCCGGGTCGAGGGATATCGTCTCCTTGGCCGGCTCGCCAACCAATCTCTTCCTGGGCCGAAAGAAGACCTTGATCTTTATAGTCTTGAAGAATGAGGTCAGAGACTTGAGAAGGCACCTGATACGTCTCCAACGTATCTATAATTTTTTATTGTTCCAAGCTATTATATTATCTGTTTTGGATGTTTAATAGGATTTAATATGCTCTTTTATATTATTTTTGGGACTAACCTATTAACCGAAGGCCCGGTTCAAATTGTTGTTTTTTTTGCCTATTTCAGTGTTTCACATAAAAGTAATATCAAACGGAATGAAACCTTCGTGAGAATCTTTCTTGGAACAAACACAATCCAGGAGACTTGGAGTGGAAGTCAAGGAAGCAACGAGGCGGCCACAAGGTAGGAGGGCGCGCCCAGGGGGGCAGGCACGCCCCCACCCTCGTGTGCCCCTCGTAGCTCCACCGACCTACTTCTTTCGCCTATATATACTCTTATACCCTAAAAACATCCAGGGGAGCCATGAAACCACTTTTCCACCGCGCAGCCTTCTGTACTCGTGACATGCCATCTTGGGGCCTTTTCCGGTGATCTGCCAGAGGGGGATTCGATCACGGAGGGCTTCTACATCAACACCATAGCCTCTCCGATGATGTGTGAGTAGTTTACCACAGACCTTCGGGTCCATAGTTATTACCTAGATGGCTTCTTCTCTCTCTTTGGTTCTCAATACAAAGTTCTCCTCAATGTTCTTGGAGATCTATTTGATGTAATACTTTTTGCGGTGTGTTTGTCGAGATCCGATGGATTGTGGGTTTATGATCAAGATTATCTATGAACAATATTTGATTCTTCTCTGAATTCTTAGATGCATGATTTTATATCTTTGCAAGTCTCTTCAAATTATCGGTTTAGTTTGGCCTACTAGATTGATCTTTCTTGCAATGGGAGAAGTGCTTAGCTTTGGGTTCAATCTTGCGGTGCTCGATCCCAGTGATAGAAAGGGAACCGACACGTATTGTATTGTTGCCATCGAGGATAAAAAGATGGGGTTTATATCATATTGCTTGAGTTTATCCCTCTACATCATGACATCTTGCCTAATGCGTTACTCTATTCTTATGAACTTAATACTCTAGATGCATGTTGGATAGCGGTCGATGTGTGGAGTAATAGTAGTAGATGCAGAATCATTTCGTTCTACTTGATGCGGACGTGATGTATATGTTCATGATCATGCTTAGATATTCTCATAACTATGCGCTTTTCTATCAATTGCTCGGCAGTAATTTGTTCACCCACCGTAATATATGCTATCTTGAGAGAAGCCACTAGTGAAACCTATGGCCCCCGGGTCTACTACATCATATTAGTTCCTGTCAACTAGCTATTTCTGTCGCCGTTTATTTTGCAATCTTTACTTTTCAATCTATACAACAAAAATACCAAAAATATTTATCTTATTATCTTTATCAGATCTCACTTTTGCAAGTGGCCATGAAGGGATTGACAACCCCTTTATCGCGTTGGTTGCAAGGTTCTTGATTGTTTGTGCAGGTACTAGGTGATTTGCGTGTAGTCTCCTACTGGATTGATACCTTGGTTCTCAAAAACTGAGGGAAATACTTACGCTACTTTGCTGCATCACCCTTTCCTCTTCAAGGGAAAACCAACGCATGCTCAAGAGGTAGTAGCATCCAGTTGCAAATACTAGTTTTTGACATGCTGAGTCACCTAAGAAAGGGTTGAGAACTGCATAAATATAAATGGCGGATTACTTATGAAGTGATAACTTGCCATATCAATTATGTGATGAGATAGTCCTGGTAGTCGTGATTAAAGACAATACGGCATAATCATTAATGTTGGATGAGCCGCCGAACAAGGTAAAGCCAGCTTAACAACAAAGGCATGTTCTAATATCTGGCAGGTTATGATTACAGTGATGAGCCGCCAGACAGAATGAAGGCATCCCATACTAAACGGAAGATTTTTTTGAGATTCTACTAGGTATGATACAAACAAGTTTCTACCGAAGCAGCTATAACTATGGATCTACCAAACAATTTAAAATGGGGAAATATTGTTAAACCTAAGACAAAGCTTTGGAGCAGTGATGCCTAGCCAAAGGATTCGTAAGGGGATCTAAATATTTTCAGATGCAAAAATGATGTCACTGCTCCCGCTGCAATATCTCTATTAGAAGATCTATCAAGCTACATCTATGCTAGCAATGGTATTAATGGAGATATGAACTCCGACGAACTACTGTAGAAGAAGTACATATCTGCAGAAGAAGGGATGGCGCACCTGGCGGACGCAGAAGACGACGGTGGTGTGTGCCTGAGCTTACGTGATGGCGCCGCAGTCCTGGATGAGTTCGCTGGTGGCGGACGAACGGAGGCGGCGGCATGGCGGAGAGCTTCGGCTTGAGGAGGAAGAAGAAGTGGCAGGAGCGGAGTAAAAGTGAAAAGGGGGCCCTTTGTGTGTATTTATAAGGCAAGGGGTCAAGGAGTAAAAGGCAAGCATGAAAAATGAGGGGGCACATTAACTTTTGGAGCTGAAGATGCCTCGATTTTCGGGATAAATGGATACACACAAAGATTCGTTATGATGTCGTCATGAATTTCTAGGGTTTTCGGATATGAGGTCAACAACAAGAGGTAAAAAACAACAAGTTTGAAAAAGTTATAAGCTGGCGTTTGACAACCCGAAGAAGGTGTAGACCAGACCAGAAGATAAGACGCCAGGTTGAACGGTGGAGATTGACATGAATGAATTCAAATCAATCTGGGGCCTAATGTTGGGGATATAACCCCGTGATATAACCCGCCATGATTGGGTCGTGTCATCTAGATGGCGACTTAGGAGCAGGGATCCAAATGGGCCAGGGCGCCCAGGAGCAAGACCAATTGGGTGGCTCACAGAGTGGGTCGGCTTAGGGCCTAGTGTCCGAAGACGGCGGCTCGTGTCCCACGACGTCCAAGTCGCCAGGAGTTTCCTTACTTAGGAGACAAGTTGTAAACATACTAAGGCACGGATCATGGTACGACCCGAACTCTTGTAAACCCTGGGTCTCAACCTGTATATAAAAGCGGGTTTCAGGGGCACATAGGACTAAGTGACAATTGATCAATAGATAGGTCAAGAGAATCTGCTCCCTTGTATTGATCTCCAAAGCAATAAGCAGACAAGCAGGAAGTAGGCTATTACCTCGATCGTGAGGGGCCGAACCTGGGTAACTCGTGTCTCTCGGTTATGATCAACCTCGACAAGCTAACCTCCTAGTTGTGATGGACTCACAACTAAGTCCTCACACTAGGACATCAGCCGTGACAAAACCACGACAATATCCAAGGCAATTATCATGTATATAGGCATCGCATCCGAGACAAGTAGACCAAAACAATTTTGCATCTACTACTATTACTCCACACATCGACCGCTATCCAGCATGCATCTAGAGTATTAAGTTCATAAAGAACGGAGTAACGCCTTAAGCAAGATGACATGATGTAGACAAAGTAAACTCATTCGTGAATAAGCCCCATCTTTTTATCCTTAATAGCAACGACACAATACGTGTCGTGTCCCCTACTGTCACTGGGATTGAGCACCGCAAGATCGAACCCATTTTAAAGCACCTCTCCCATTGCAAGAAAAATCAATCTAATTGGCCAAACCAAATCAATAGATCAGAGAGAAATACGAAACTATAATAATCATGCATAAAAGAGTTCAAAGAAGACTCAAATAATATTCATGGATAATTTGATCATAAACTCACAATTCATCAGATCCGAACAAACACACCTCAAAAAGTGATTACATCGAATAGAACTCCAAGAACATCGAGGAGAACATTGTATTGAAGATCAAAGAGAGATGAAGCCATCTAGCTACTAACTATGGACCCGTGGGTCTGTGGTAAACTACTCACACATCATCGGAAGGGCAGCAAGGTTGACGCAGAGCCCCTCCGTGATTGATTTCCCATCCGGCGGAGTGCCAGAAAAGGCCCCCAGATGGGATCTCTCGAGAACAGAAGCTTGCGACTATGGAAAAAGTATTTCGTGGACTCCTCTGTTGGTTTCCCAATTTTGGACAATTTATAGAGGCGGAGTTAGGTCAAACGGAGCTACATGGGCACCACGAGCCACCCAGGCGCGCCTACCCCCCCTCCCGGGCGCGCCCTGGTTCCCCATGGGACACTGCTCAATCTTCCAGTCCTCTCCGAAGCTTTCAGGGTCTCTTATGTCCAAATTCTTTTCCCAAAAAGTTTAGTGACATTTGGACTTCGTTTGGTATTGATATTCTTGAAAACCAAAAACAAGCAAAAACAACAACTGGCACTGGGCACTAAGTTAATAGCTTAGTCCCAGAAAATGATATATAATTGCTTGTAAATGTATATAAAACATCCAAGATTAATAATATAATAGCATGGAACAATCAAAAATTATAGATACGTTAGAGACGTATCAGCTACTACGAGCACTAGTAAGGTACACATCAATAACATGTATATCAAATATACCTTTCTTGACGTTGCCAGCCTTCTTATCTCAAGTACTTTGGGCAGTTCTACTTCCAGTGACCATTCCCCTTGCAATAGAAGCACTCAGTTTCAGGTTTGGGTCCAGCCTTGGGCTTCTTCACTGGAGCGGTAACTGCCTTGCCATTCTATTTGAAGTTCCCTTTCTTTCCCTTGCCTTTCTTCTTGAAATTGGTGGTATTATTGACCATCAACACTTGATGCTCTTTCTTGATCTCTAGCTCTGCGGCCTTAAGCATCGCGAATAGCTCGGGGATCGTCTTTTCCATCCCTTTCATATTATAGTTCATCACAAAGCCCTTGTAGCTTGGTAGCAATGACTGGAGAACTCTGTCAATCGCTACTTCATCCGGAAGATTAATTCCCAACTCATTTAAGCAGTTGTAGTACCCAGACATTTTGAGTACGTGCTCACTAACGGAGCTGTTCTCTTCCATCTTATAGCTAAAGAACTTGTCGGAGGTGTCATATCTCTCGACCCGAGGATGAGCTTGAAATACCAATTTCAGCTCCTGGAACTTCTCATATGCTCTATGGTTCTCAAAACGTCTTTGCAACCCTGGTTCTAAGTCGTAAAGCATGACATACTGAACTTTTGTGTAGTCATCATTCCTTATCTGCCAGACGTTCACAACGTCCAAGTTTGCGAGAGCGGGTGGTTCACATAGCAGTGCATCAAGGACATAAGCCTTCTGTGCAGTAGGGAGGATAATCCTTAAATTTAGTCCACATAGTTTCTTCCATCATCTTTCAAGTTTTCATTCTCTAGGAACGCATTAAAACTTAGGGGAGCTACAACGCAGGCCATTGATCTACAACATAAATTTGCAAAGACAATTTAGACTATGTTCATGATAACGGGTTCAGTTAATCAAATTACTAGTGAACTCCCACTTAAAACAACATCCCTCAGATTGTCTAAGTGTTTACATGATGCATATCAACCAACTCATGTCGGGTCATCACGTGAGATAGGGTGGTCATCAGTGGTGAACATCTCCATGTTGATCATATCTACTATATGACTCATGTTTGACCTTTCGGTCCTCCGTGTTCCGTGGCCATGTTTGTACATGCTAGGCTCCAAGTATTCCGCATGTGTAAAACTGGCTTACACCCGTTGTATGCGAACGCAGAATCTATCACACCCGATCATCACAAGGTGCTTTGAAATGACAAACTTTAGCAACGGTGCATACTAGGGGAGAACACTTTTATCTTGAAATTTTAGTGCAGGGATCATCCTATAATGCTACCGTCGTCCTAAGCAAAATAAGATGCATAAAAAGATAAACATCACATGCAATCAATATATGTGACATGATATGGCCATTATCATCTCGTGCTTTTGATCTCCATCTCCAAAACACCGGCATGATCTCCATCGTCACTGGCATGACACCATGATCTCCATCATCATGGTTGTCTTCACCAACTATTGCTTCTACAACTATTGCTAACACATAGTGATAAAGTAAAGCAATTACATGGCACTCCTGCCAGTTGCCGTACTTATCGACTTGCAAGTCGAGAACCTATAATAAAACATGATCATCTCATACATCAGCATATATCACATCACGTTTAGGTCTTACCACATCACAACATGCCCTGCAAAAACAAATTAGACGTCCTCTACTTTGTTGTTGCAATTTTTACGTGGTTGCTAGGGCAAACTATAAGAACCGTTCTTATCTATGCGAAACCACAACGGTGATATTCAATTTGCCTTTTAACCTTCTACAAGGACCGCCTTTGTCAAATCGGATTCAACTAAAGTAGGAGAGACAGACACCCGCCAACCACTTTTATGCAATACTAGTTGCATGTCAAGTAGTGAAACCGGTCTCATGTGCGAGGACATGTAAGGTTGGTCCGAGCCGCTTCATCCCACAATACCTGTCGTGGTGGATGCACGGCAGATGCCAAGGGATGGCTAAAGATAGGAGGAGGCTCAAGGGCACTGGTGGGCTCCAGAGGCGAGGTCGGCATGAGCGAGCTCGGGACGCAAGACATACCCAGGTTCGGGGCTCTCCGGAGAGATAACACCCCTAGTCTTGCCGAGTGTAGTTGATGTGTATCAGTATAGAGTTGCTCCTTGAGCTGTATGGAGGAAGAAGGAAGGTAGGCCAAGGCTTAGGCTGCTCCCTCTCCTTGGGTGTTGCTTGCTATGTGTGTGTGAGTGATCGCTACCGTCGTGTGAAAGTGAGCTCTCTCTATGCATGAGGGCTCCTGGGGGTTTTATAGGTCAACCCCCCAGGGGTACAAGGGTAATGTTACAAGGCAGTGGGGCCGGGTTGTCATTGTCTGGGAAGCCGGCGCTGGTACTCGCCGAGGGCCAGGGCTCGTCGGGTTCTCCGGGCGCCGGGCCCGCCGGGTACGGGGGCACTATTGGTCGTCTTGTAGATCGTTAGGGAGTGGCCGGGTTGAGTCGGCTACAGTGGTGCTATGTCAGGTCGCCGCTTGCTGGCGTCATTGGTGACGATAGTTGCACCGTTGTCACGCCAGCCCTGGTCGGCGGGTAGGTGAACCATGTTGCCACGCCCGGCCGACTGAGGCATGGGCGGGGCACTGTTGCCTCGGTCATCGGTAGGTGGAGACTCGTCCCATCGTACGACTGGGATGGGACGGGAGCCGACGCGTGGCCGGGTTGGAGAACACGCCAAGGGTGGAGCTGGCTTGTTGGGGAAGTCTTGGTGCGCCGGGCTCGGCTGTCTTGAGCTGGTTGTTGGGGCCGAGTCAAGGAGTCCGGCCGGGTTGGAGAGTTTGGTAGGGTCGAGGGGCTTTTCCGGGACGAGCGACCCGGCCAAGCGTGGGCCGGCTTGAGGGGCATTGCTGGCCCCGTTGTGTTTGAAAAGGATCCGGGTTCCGTTGCCTGCCTGGGGTTCATCCCCCCGAAAGTAGTCCCCGAAGCTGTGAAGGTCCGCTGTCTTCGGATGGGAGAGCCTTCATAGTTTCCCTTCCCAGAGGAGGAGAATTTTATGGCCGCTGGGTCCGGCAACACCCACTGTGTGCTGGCTTCCGGAAGTCGGATCGTGGCACCCCGTCGGGGCGGGAAACCGAAGAGTCCGCCGAATCTTGGGGTAATCTTTTGGACTTCGCGCGGGTGCCACATGGCGCCTGGAAGCCGGAGGCGCCTGACAGGCAACACGTGCGACAGGACAGGGCGACGCGCTGGGGCCCGCGGCTGCACGCCCTCGGCCCACGCACGCGGATTTATTGCAGCGTCCGCAAGTCGGTTACAATTCTCAAGGCAGTTATTGCGCACGTACGTGCGCAGTTACTGCGGGGAAGTGGGAAAGGCGTGCGCAAACGATCCCACTCCCCCACGTGTGAAACCGTGGCTTATAAACTGGGGCAAGGAGGGGGCGGCGGAAATCATTCTCGCTTGCCCCCTGCCTTCTTCCTCTTTCCTCTGCTTCTTGCCACCGCCGCGCCCTGCGACGCCCGTTGCTTCGAGCAGAGCTTCGTTGCCATCTTCTTCCTTCTTTCTTCCGCACCTTTGTCGATGGCGCTGTCGTCGGGCTCGTGGATGGGCTCGACCGTCACTCTCGATGACATCGCCTATCTTCGCACCACCAGGCACCTGCCGAGGGAGACGGAGGTCGCCGCGCAGATGGGCTCGACCGTCACTCTCGATGACATCGCCTATCTTCGCACCACCAGGCACCTGCCGAGGGCACGGAGCACATGGTCTTCTTCCCGCATTTCAAGCGCGGGTTCGGGCTTCCTGCGAGCGCCTTCTTCCGTGACTTCCTGGAGTTCTTCGGGCTCTAGCCCCATCATCTTGGCGCCAGCGCCATCGTGCAGCTTTCGGGCTTCGTCACCCTCTGCAGGGGTACCTGGGGGTCGAGCCTTCGATTGACCTCTAGGTGCGCTTCTTCTCCTTGAAGCATCAGGGGCTGAGGGCCGGGGAGATGTCCGAGTGCGGGGCCGCTGTCATCTCCAAGCGGTCGGGCGCTGACTGCCCGAAGATGCCGCTGGAGGATTCTGCCAAGAAGTGGCAGGATTCTTTCTTCTACGTCCGCAACCTCGGCGCGGACCGCATCAACTTGCCGCCCTTCTTCAACTCGCCGCCGAGGGAGAAGCAGAATTGGGGGTACTACCCCAAGCACCTGTCGCAAGAGGTGCTCAACCTGTGCAAGTGGATGTCGGTGATGAAGGAGCAGGAAGGGCTCACCGGCACCGACCTCATCTCCTCCTTCATCGTCTGCCGAGTGCTGCCGCTGCAGCAGTGCAGTGATATGTCTCCAACGTATCTATAATTTTTGATTGCTCCATGCTATATTAGCTACTGTTTTGGACTATATTGGGCTTTATTTTCCACTTTTATATTACTTTTGGGACTAACCTATTAACCGGAGGCCCAGCCCAGAATGGTTGTTTTTTGCCTATTTCAGTGTTTCGAAGAAACGGAATATCAAACGAAGTCCAAACGGAATGAAATCTTTGGGAACGTGATTTTCTCATCGGATAAGACCCGGGAGACTTGGACCCTCCGTCAAGAAAGCCACGAGGTGGTCACGAGGGTAGAGGGCGCCCCCCTAGGGCACGCCCCCTGCCTCGTGGGCCCCTCGAAGCTCCACTGACGTACTCCTTCCTCCTATATATACCTACGCACTTCAACAGATCGAATCACGGAGCCAAAAACCTAATTCCACCGCCGCAAATTTCTGTATCCACGAGATCCCATCTTGGGGCCTGTTCCGGAGCTCCGCCGGAAGGGGATTCCACCACGGAGGGCTTCTACATCATCACTGAGGGAGTCTTGGACTAGGGGCTGTCCGGATAGCCGAACTATCATCACGGCCGGATTCCAAGACTATGAAGATACAAGATTGAAGACTTCGTCCCGTGTCCGGATTGGACTTTCCTTGGCGTGGAAGGCAAGCTTGGTGATACGGATATGTAGATCTCCTACCATTGTAACTGACTCTGTGTAACCCTAACCTATCCGGTGTCTATATAAACCGGAGGGTTTTAGTCCGTAGGACGAACAACAATCATACCATAGGCTAGCATCTAGGGTTTAGCCTCCTTGATCTCGTGGTAGATCTACTCTTGTACTACCCATATCATCAATATTAATCAAGCAGGAGTAGGGTATTACCTCCATCGAGAGGGCCCGAACCTGGGTAAAAACATTGTGTCCCTTGTCTCCTATTACCATCCGCCTAGACGCACAGTTCGGGACCCCCTACCCGAGATCCGCCGGTTTTGACACCGACATTGGTGCTTTCATTGAGAGTACCTCTGTGTCATCACCGATAGGCTCGATGGCTCCTTCGATCAGCAACAATGACGCGGTCCAGGGTGAGACTTTTCTACCCGGACAGATCTTCGTATTCGGCGGCTTTGCACTACGGGCCAATTCGCTTGACCATCTGGAGCAGATCGAAAGCTACGCCCCTGGCCTTCAGGTCAGATTTGGAAGTTTGAACTATACGGCCGATATCCGCGAAGACTTGATCTTCGACGGATTCGAGCCGCAGCCAAGCGTGCCGCACTATCTCGATGGGCATGATCTAGCTCGCAGCGAACAATTGCTCGAGGCCGCACCAGTATCCGCTCCGACCCTTAATCCGGAGCCGGATTCCCCGATCGAGGACGAGTGGTTGGACACCGCCTCGGGGGCTACAATCTCTACGACGATGGAGCCGAACTCCATCCCTGTCCTTTGCGAAGACCTCGACTCCAGGGTGCCGGACTCCTCTCTGGACTCCGAACCCTCCGCGCCCCTGCCAATCGAATCCGATTGGGCGCCGGTCATGGAGTTCACTGCCGCGGACATCTTTCAGCACTCGCCCTTTGGCGGCATCCTGAATTCACTAAAGTCTCTCTCTTTATCCGGAGAGACCTGGCCGGACTACGGACAGGAAGGTTGGGATGCGGACGACGAAGAAATTCAACGCCCACCCACCACCCACTTCGTAGCCACTGTCGAAAGCTTACACGACGTGCTCGATTGCGACTCCGAAGACATCGACGGTATGGGATTTATGTAGGAGACAACCATGAACTAGCGCCTATAGGATGCTGGACAACCACTTCATCCCATGATATATACATGGTGGATACACCTAAAGGAAATGAAGACGAGGAACAACGGGACGCTACGAAGGATAAATCCCTTGAAAAGCAGTCAAAACGGCAACGTAAACGCCAAACCAAGTCCCGCCTCAACAGAGACCCAGCCATAGAGCAGGGCGAACCGGTGGACGACGAACATGCTATCGAGCAATCGTCTGAACAAGACAACTTGGATAAACAACCCATCCCCGGCGAAGACAACAGTCCGGACGATCTCACGCCGGACAAATTGTTGGAGCAAAATAACCTCCAGAAAAGGCTCGTCGCCACCGCGCGTAGCCTGAAAAAGCAGAAGCGGAAGATCAAAACAGCGGAAGATGCACTCAGGATCAGATGGAGCAAAGTATTCAACACCGCAGACAAATACGGCGACAGTCGCCGAACAAAGAGCTACCCAAAAAGAAGGCTACTGCCCGAATTTGACGAGGAGGCCTTAGATCCACCACAATCAAAAAGTAAGACGGCCACCCGGTCGGATGGACGACCCCACGGCAAAAAGAGAGCGGCAAAAGGCGCCACACACAATCCGGTACGCAATCCGCATAAGGATTCGCATCAAAAGGATGGCCCAGTTAGGTCCATCTATGGGCCGAGAAAGCAAGCTCTTCAAAGCAATGTAACACACCAAATATCCGAACATCACGGCACACCCAAATACAGGGGCGCCGCACACCCCCTATGTTTCACCGATGAGGTGCTGGATCATGAATTTCCAGTGGGATTCAAGCCCGTAAACATAGAGGCATACGACGGAACAACAGACCCTGGAGTCTGGATTGAGGATTACATCCTCCACATACACATGGCTAGAGGAGATGATCTCCACGCCATAAAATACTTACCCCTCAAACTCAAAGGGCCAGCTCGGCATTGGCTTAAAAGCCTCCCCGAAAATACCATTGGAAGCTGGGAAGAGCTCGAGGATGCGTTTCGGGCAAATTTTCAGGGGACCTATGTCCGCCCTCCGGATGCAGACGATCTAAGTCACATAACTCAACAGCCCGGAGAGTCAGCCCGGAAATTCTGGAACAGGTTCCTTACTAAAAAGAACCAAATAGTCGACTGTCCGGACGTCGAAGCCTTAGCAGCCTTCAAACACAACGTCCAAGACGAATGGCTCGCCAGACACCTCGGCTAAGAAAAGCCAAGAACAATGGCCGCATTAACAAGCCTCATGACCCGCTTTTGCGCGGGAGAGGATAGCTGGCTAGCAAGATGCAGCACCAGCGACCCAAGTACATCCGAAATCAGGGATGGAAGTGGGAAACCACGGCGCAACAAGGACCAGTGCCGGATTAAGAGGAACGGTCCAAAGAGCGCGGCAGTCAACGCCGGATTCAAAATCTCACGGTAGAACAATAAAAAACTGCCCCTTAAGGACAACAGCGATGAGCTATCCAATTTAAACAAAATCTTGGACAAGATATGTCAAATCCACAAGACTCGGGAGGCACGCAAACCATACCCACAGAGATTGTTGGGTCTTCAAACAGTCCGCAGACTCAACGCCGAACACAAGGGCTCGACACACCAAGTGAAGATGACGACGAGCACCACAAGCGAGCCCGGAAAACAAAAGAATTACCCACAAGAGATTAAAACAGTAAACTCACTTCACGTGATCAAAGGGAAAAAGAGCGGCGCCCACTAAAATGCGCTACCGCACTGCTGGTTGTCAAAACCAATCACCTTCGACCATCAGGACTATTCCGAAAGTATCCGAACGCAGGATGGACTGCCTTGATATTGGATCCTATAATCGACGGATTCCAATTTACACAAGTCCTCATGGATGGCGGCAGTGACATAAACCTGATATATCAGGACACAATCCGCAGAATGGGGATAGACCCAACCAAAATTCGCCGTAGCAACACCTCCTTTAAAGGAGTAATGCCAGGCCCATATGCCCATTGTACGGGCTCCATACTGCTAGAAGTTGTGTTCGGTTCATCCGACAACTTCCGTCGCGAAAGGTTAATCTTCCATGTCGCCCCGTTCAAAAGTAGCCATCAAGCACTATTGGGACGCGAAGCTTTCGCCCTCTTTAACGCAATACCACATTATGCATCTCTAACAATTAAAATGCCCGGTCCACGCGGCATCATCTCATTAAAAGGAAGTATTAAGTGTTACTTGAGCACGGAGGAACATGAGACTGCCTTGACAGCCCCACATCTATCCGGCTCCGCTAGTCAAAGAACCTGAATTGGTCATTCAGACCCCGGACACGGCTAGACGAGTCCGGCGCCTACTAGCGGCATACCCCCATAAGGGGCCGCATGCATGTATCACAAGAGACAATAAAGCTCAATTTTATTCACTTCTTCGAATTGTACTCTGTTTATTTAATATAAAGTACATCTTTCGCATGATCTTTTTTCCTTTAAACTAAGTTCCTCTCTTTTACAGATGAACAACGTGCTACACCCGTCCAGGATACGGCACAACGGAGACACAGGCGCAGACGTGCAGTAGGAACCCGTTGCAAGGATTCTTTTTAGATTAAGACCCTGCGTAAACCTTTTTTACTGTCTCTTGTTGATATACATCCCCCGGTTTCTTACTATAACCGAGGAGGAGGCTGGCGTCTTGGCACTGGCCGCACCAGAATTTTTGCGCGTACCTGGACACCAGGGGCTTAGGGCATTATTCTGACCGTTTGTATAAAGACCGAATACCTTAGGGAGTATTCGACGTCTCGAGTTAGGCCTTATATGCATCAGCTCCGAATCATGTCTTTGGTCAAATGTTGGGTTTGCCCGGCTCCTGTGTTTTGCTGCCTTATGTTCCGTTCTATCGGCTAACGCGGCACCGGAGAACTCTGCGATTGTGCCCGGTTCGCCGGGCGAGCACCTCAAGAGAGAAAGCCGAAAACTGATGTGTCATGATATAGCGAGATCTGGTCAACCACTCGATGACTCATCGGAATGTTTAGGATTCTTCAGATAACGAAGGACCAGTTTTCGGTCGAGCACATACGCACCCGAATTCGGAGAGTGCGGTGCCCCGTGGGCTATATAGTAGCCCCACCTCGAACTCCTATGGCTAAGTGAAAGTGATAAAGCATTATAGTCCGGTTGCCTAGTTTGCTACGCTACCACCTCCTTAACAGGACCAAGATGTTGGATTAAGTGTGAAAAGCGCCTTCTCTGCAAACACCCCCGCATTATGTGCGTGGGGGCTGAAGCCAAGGACTGCCATCTTTCAGGTTATATATACATATACATAAACGGCCGCACAGGGAGTAGTTTACTACTTGAATGCACAAGTATAAAAAGCTCTTATATCACATTGAAACATTGTTTTCAAAAATCATACATGTCATTTAAAACATAATATCCTTCGAGCACTGCGTCTCTATTAAACGAGCGCCTGCGGAGACTTCTTCAAAGTAGTGCTCGGCGGTGTACTGCTTCGTCCGAATTTTGGGATACAACGTTGGTGGCCTTCATATCTGCGGTATGTCTTGACACGGGCGAGCCATCTGCGCCCCCTCAATACACGCCGACCGCTTTATTGCGTCGTCGCGATACCGCACTCAAGGAACTGCTGCACTAAACCAAAATAACTCTTGGTGGGGTCCGCTGGCCACAAATGAGTCATGACATGCTTCATGGCAAGTCCGGATAGTCGATTCAGCTCGGCCCATTCGGCCAACCGATTGGTCAACGGAAGAAGACGCTCCGGACTATGGAATTGCGACCAATATAGCTCTTCCCTTCGTGCCCTTCCGCCTCGGAAGTGCTCAATCGCGTCCGCAGCGCTCGCCGCTAAGTCCAGATAAGAATCCTCCGAACTCCACAACTTGTCCAATTGAGCATACTTCGGATCCGTATATTTCCTCCGCAGCAGAAATGGTTTTCCAGCCACAATTGCCCCGGCCTGACTCAGCTCCTCCTTGGCAGCTCTCAAAGCCAAATGGGCATTCTTGGATTCGGCGGCGACCTTTTTCAGGCCCTCTTGCTCCGCTTGACGTTCTTTTTCAAGAACATCGCAGCGATTGGCAGCATTCTTCAACTTTCTGGCCATATCGGCCATTTCCTCTTTGCTTCGGCAGTGAGCAGCCCGTTAGGCTTTTAGCTCTTCGGCCGCCCTTAAAGCGGCCGCATTACTATTTCTGGCTTGCTCTTTAGCTTGGGCGAGTTCCGCCCGCAGCTCCTCCACAGCAGCGGCACCATCTGCATTAAGCATACAAATGGTAATACATGGGCGTCAAGCTCCCTTACCAGGTGTCCGCGTAGAATTCGCATACCTTGCGACTCGTCAAACCGTTTATTGACCAGCGCGATGTCCGCATCCGCCTCGTCAAGTTGCCGCTTTAGTTTGGCATATTCATCATCGGCTGGCCACGGACGCCCGCCACCTGTTTAGGAGCGGCGATATGTTATGATCGAGATTTTGATCCTCAAAGACGCTGTCAATTTTGACAACATACCGAGTCTCAGGGGCTACTATCTATACAGGGCGCATTCTATATGCATAACTGTCAGAAGGTACATCATTTTTGCGTACCTCAAACCCCGTCAGTAAGCTTCTGACGGCTTCATGCAATCCGCTCTCATCGGATGCAATTCTTTCAATCACCATACCCATTAGAGCACGGTGATCTTCCGAGATAGCCGCTCGCCCGAGCAGATCCTTCAGCTCCTCCGACCGCACACCACTTGGCGCCGGACCTTCCGGCCTCGCCGGACTTGGGGGAACCCTCCGCGACGACACCTCAGGGTCGTCCGCCTCGCAAGGTACAATTTCGGTTATCTTCATAAATAAATGCAGGGATGTTCCTTATTTACAAGACCCCTTCTTTTTACTTACGGCTCGCTGGAGGGCTGATCCCCTTGGGGAAATAGTGCGGCTGGGTTACTTCCCAGCGCCGGACTCTCTGACGAAGATTCCTTTCCCCTCTTTGAGGCCTTGACCTCCGGATCTTCTAAAGCGGTCCTCTTCTCTCCTCGAGAGATGGGACTTTTAATCCCTCCTTCCTGGATAGCCTCCTTCGTACAGGCAGTTGCTTCCCCGCTCCCTCCTTCGCCTTCTTCAAAAGGCGCGGCCTTCAACATCTTGGTCAGCATGGGATCCGGCATGGTCTCTGGGAGGGGAGCCGGACACCTTATTAACTTCTCCTTGGCTATACACTCCTGTTCAAGAAACTGCTCCTTTAAAGGGCATATATTTATATGATAAATGAATGAACAGCTTGTCCGATTACAGGACTACTTACTTGAGTATCTGGGCGATTGCAGCTTAGTCCTGCGTCCTCAGTCAGGTCCGGACACTTCTCTCGTGATCCGAAGAACAGTTTATACATCTCCACGGCCGTCGTGCCCATAAAATTTTGGAGAGCTCGTGGTCCCTCCGGATTAAATTCCCACAGACGGAGGGGGCGATGTTTGCAGGGCAGAAGGCGTCGGATCAACATAACCTGCACCACCGCAACCAGATTGATCTTCCTCTCTTGGAGGTCTCGAATACGGCCCTGCAGCAAAGGAACGTCCTTGGACGGCCCCCAGTCGAGCCCCTTGTTGACCCATGACGCCAGCCGCTGTGGTGGACCTGAGCGGAAGGCGGGGAGCGCCACCCATTTGGTGCCCCGGGGAGCGGTGATATAAAACCACTCCCGTTGCCACAAACCAAGCTCCTCTTGAAAAGAGCCCTCGGGCCATGGAGCATCAGCACACTTGCTTATGACCGCCCCTCTGCACTCTGCTTGTTGCCCCCCGATCATCTTTGGCTCCACCTTGAAGGTCTTGAGCCACAATCCAAAGTGGGGAGTAATATGGAGGAAGGCCTCACATACGATGATGAATGACGAGATATGGAGGATGGACTCCGGATTCAAGTCATGGAAATCCAGCCCATAATAAAACATGAGCCCCCGCACAAAGGGATCCGTCGGGAAGCCTAAACCCTGAAGGAAGTGAGACATGAACACCACGTTCTCGCCGGGCTCGGGAGTGGGAATGACCTGCCCTGGAGCATGCAGCCTGTGCGTGATCTCGCCGGTCAGATACCTGGCGTCTCGCAGCTTTAGCACGTCTTCTTCTGTGACGGAGGAGGACATCCATCGGCCGTGCTGGTCGGAGCCGGACATCGTCGAAGGTCCAAAGCGCCTAAATCTGAAGCTTTGGGTGTTAGAACTCGAAGCGCGAGGCGAACTCGATGGAGGTGTAAAAGAAGAGGGCCTTGGTCTCATTATAAAGAGGTTGAATACCAAGAGCCCACCCGTGGTCGATTAGGACTCGCCTTTGATAGAGGAGGCGGCCGACGGGCACGGTTGGGTTACCCATGTCCGTATTGATGAGAATCCGGAATAAGGGGCACGATCTATGCTTTGATAAGACATGCCAAGAAACCGCCTCGCTAAGCGCTAAGGTGGAGCGATAAAAAGCGATTCATATAAAGGCCTGGCGGGTGTGATGTCACGCGCGGAATACGTCGCAGATCTGTGCAAAAATTATTCTCTACGTGTTATGTGGAACTTGTTTTGCGAGCGGACACTATCCTGGTGTTCAAAACCTTCTATGAAGTATTCGAGGAGGAACCCGCCTTGCAATGCGAAGACAATATGCGCGCGGACTCGTCGTCATTGAAGCCTGGTTCGAGGGGCTCTTGAGGAGTCTGGACTAGGGGATGTCCGAATAGCGAACTATCATCACGGCGGACTCCAAGACTATGAAGATACAAGATTGAAGACTTCGTCCGTGTCCGGATGGGACTTTCCTTGGCATGGAAGGCAAGCTTGGCGATACGGATATGTAGATCTCCTACCATTGTAACCGACTCTGTAACCCTAACCTATCCGGTGTCTATATAAACCGGAGGGTTTTAGTCCGTAGGACGAACAACAATCATACCATAGGCTAGCTTCTAGGGTTTAGCCTCCTTGATCTCGTGGTAGATCTACTCTTGTACTACCCATATCATCAATATTAATCAAGCAGGAGTAGGGTATTACCTCCATCGAGAGGGCCCGAACCTGGGTAAAAACATCGTGTCCCTTGTCTCCTGTTACCATCCGCCTAGACGCACAGTTCGGGACCCCCTACCCAAGATCCGCCGGTTTTGACACCCACAATCACCATAGCCTCTCCGATGAAGTGTGAGTAGTTTACCTCAGACCTTCGGGTCCTTAGTTAGTAGCTAGATGGCTTCTTCTCTCTTTTTGGATCTCAATACTATGTTCTCCCCCTCTCTCATGGAGATCTATTCGATGTAATCTTCTTTTTGCGGTGTGTTTGTTGAGACCAATGAATTGTGGGTTTATGATCAAGATTATCTATGAGCAATATTTGAATCTTTTCTGAATTCTTTTATGTATGATTGAGTTATGTTTGCAAGTCTCTTCGAATTATTCGTTTGGTTTGGCCAACTAGATTGGTAGTTCTTGCAATGGGAGAAGTGTTTAGCTTTGGGTTCAATCTTGCGGTATCCTTACCCAGTGACAGAAAGGGTTGCAAGGCACGTATTGTATTGTTGCCATCGAGGATAACAAGATGGGGTATTTATCATACTGCATGAATTTATTCCTCTACATCATGTCATCTTGCTTAAGGCATTACTCTGTTTTCATTAACTTAATACTCCAGATGCATGCTGGATAGCGGTTGATGAGTGGAGTAATAGTAGTAGATGCAGGCAGGAGTCGGTCTACTTGTCACGGACGTGATGCCTATATACATGATCATACCTAGATATTCTCATAACTATGATCAATTATGTCAATTGCTCAACAGTAATTCGTTCACCCACCGTAAAATATCTATGCTCTTGAGAGAAGCCACTAGTGAAATCTATGGCCCCCGGGTCTATTTTCATCATATTAATCTTCCTACGCTTTATTATTGCTTTTCTCTTTACTTTGCTTTTTATTTTACTTTGCATCTTTATAACAAAAAATACCAAAAATATTATCTATCATCTCTATCAGATCTCACTCTCGTAAGTGACCGTGAAGGGATTGACAACCCCTATTCGCGTTGGTTGCGAGGAGCTATTTGTTTTGTGTAGGTACGAGGGACTTGCGCGTGGCCTCCTACTGGATTGATACCTTGGTTCTCAAAAACTGAGGGAAATACTTACGCTACTCTGCTGCATCATCCTCTCCTCTTCGGGGAAACCCAACGCAAGCTCAAGACGTAGCAAGAAGGATTTCTGGCGCCATTGTCGGGGAATCTACGCAAAAGTCAACATACCAAGTACCCATCACAAAACCCTTATCTCCCGCATTACATTATTTGCCATTTGCCTCTCGTTTTCCTCTCCCCCACTTCACCCTTGCCGTTTTATTCGCCCTTCCTCCTTTCAATCTTGTGTTACCATGTGCCTTCTTTTTGCTTGCATCTTCGCTTGCTAAAATTTTATGGATCCTCATCCACTTGCTAATCTCTTTAAGAGATCCAATTATGATGAACCTATTGCTAGTGAATTGAGTGCACTAGATTATCTTTATGAGGTTTTGCCTGAAATTCGTGAAACTAAAAATTGTGATGAAGTACTTTATGAAGCGATTCACGATAGATCTTTGAATAAAAAGCATGATTGCAAAGATTTTACTATAAATTCTATTGATGTCAATTGTGCTAAAAATATGCAAAACCCTAAGCTTGGGGATGCTAGTTTTGTTATGCCCTCTACTTGTTGCAATGATCATGATTGGGGTGATAGTTCTTCTTATGATCTTGAAAATTTATTTAAGCCCCATGATGAATATGAGATTGATAATAGTGTTTGCAATATTATTGAAAGTGGGTTTGGAGGAGTGTCAACTTTATATCCCACATATTTGGAGAATGTTCAATCTTATGAAATTTTTGATAAAAGTGGGTTTGGAGAGGTCATGACTTTAGTTAATGATAATCCCACTATTTTGGAAGAGTGTCAACTTTGCATGCATGTGGATCGTATTGAAAATATTTTATGTGATAGCTATTTTGTTGAATTTGCTTACGATCCCACATGTAATTATTATGAGAGAGGAAAATATGGTTGTAGAAATTTTCATGATAATAAATTACCTCTCGTTATGTTGAGATTGCTATTGTTTCTTTCCGCTTCCTTGCACATGCTAGTTTTTGCTTGCCTTGATAATTTGTTTACCTATAAGATGCCTATGCATAGGAAGTATGTTAGAATTAGATGTGTGTTTTCACATGCTATATTATGCTCTCTTTGTGCTTCAATTCTTGTCTTTCGTGTGAGCATCATCGAAATTATCAATGCCTAGCTAGGGGCGTTAAACGATAGCGCTTGTTGGGAGGCAACCCAATTTTATTTTTAGTTTTTAGTTTTTGTTTCTGTTTAGGAATAAATAATCCATCTACCTTCTGTTTAGATGTCATTTTTTGTTTTAATTAGTGATTGTTCCAAGATAAACCTATAGGATCTTCTTGGATAATAGTAATTTGATCTTGCTGTAATTTCCAGAAACTTTCGGTTCACGAAAATAATTGTTAAAAATAACCCGAACGTGATAAAATAGTGATTCCAATTGATACTGATTAATAAAAAAAATCTAGGTCGTCCTATTTTTGCTGAATTTTTGGAGTTCCAGAAGTTTGCGTTAGTTATAGATTACTACAGACTGTTCTGTTTTTGACAGATTCTGTTTTTCGTGTGTTGTTTGCTTATTTTGATGAATCTATGGCTAGTAAAATAGTTTATGATCCATAGAGAAGTTAGAATACAGTAGGTTTAACACAAATATAAATGAATAATGAGTTCATTACAGTACCTTGAAGTGATCTTTTGTTTTCTTTCGCTAACGGAGCTCACGAGATTTCTGTTGAGTTTTGTGTTGTGAAGTTTTCAAGTTTTGGGTGATTTTTTTGATGGATTATGGAACAAGGAGTGGCAAGATCCTAAGCTTGGTGATGCCCATGGCACACCCAATATAATCCAAGGACACCAAAAATTCAAAGCTTGGGGATGCCCCAGAAGGCATCCCCTCTTTCGTCCACTTCCATCGGTAACTTTACTTGGAGCTATATTTTTATTGACCACATGATATGTGTTTTGCTTAGAGCGTCTTGTATTATTTGCGTATTTGCTTGTTAGTTTACCACAATCATCCTTTCTGTACACACCTTTTGAGAGAGCCATACATGAATTGGAATTTGTTAGAATACTCTATGTGCTTCACTTATATCTTTTGAGCTTGATAGTTTTGCTCTATGTGCTTCACTTATATCTTTTGAGCTTTATAGTTTTGCTCTAGTACTTCACTTATATCTTTTAGAGAACGGTGGTGGATTTTTTTTAAATAAAATATTGATCTCTCATGCCTCACTTAGATTATTTTGAGAGCCTTAATAGCATGGTAATTTGCTTAAAATAATATTATGCTAGGTATATAACCATAATAAAAACTTTCTTATGAGTGTGTTGAATACTAAGAAAAGTTTGATGCTTGATAACTGTTTTGAGATATGGAGGTGATAATATCAAAGTCGTGCTAGTTGAGTGGTTGTGAATTTGAGAAATGCTTGTGTTGAAGTTTGCAAGTCCCGTAGCATGCACGTATGGTAAGTGTTATGTAACAAATTTGAAACATGAGGTGTTATTTGATTGTCCTCCTTATGAGTGGCGGTCGGGGACGAGCGATGGTCTTTTCCTACCAATCTATCCCCTAGGAGCATGCGCGTAGTGCTTTGGTTTTGATGGCTTGTAGATTTTTGCAATAAGTATGTGAGTTCTTTATGACTAATGTTGAGTCCATGGATTATCGCACTCTCACCTTTCCATCATTGCTAGCCTCTTGATGCCGTGCATTGCCCTTTCTCACATTGAGAGTTGGTGCAAACTTAGCGGTGCATCCAAACCCGTGATATGATACGCTCTTTCACACATAAACCTCCTTATATCTTCCTCAAAACAGCCACTATACCTACCTATTATGGCATTTCCATAGCCATTCTGAGATATATTGCCATGCAACTTTCCACCATACCGTTCTTCATGACACATTCATCATTGTCATATTGCTTAGCATGATCATGTAGTTGACATAGTATTTGTGGCAAAGCCACCGTTCATAATTCTTTCATACATGTCACTCTTGATTCATTGCATATCCCGGTACACCGCCGGAGGCATTCATATAGAGTCATACTTTGTTCTAGTATCGAGTTGTAATCATTGAGTTGTAAATAAATAAAAGTGTGATGATCATCATTATTAGAACATTGTCCCATGTGAGGTCAAATAAAAAAAGAGGCCAAAGAGTCCACCAAATAAAAAAAAGAGGCCAAAGAGCCCACCAAAAAAAGAGAGAAAAAGAGAGAAGGGACAATGTTACTATCCTTTTACCACACTTGTGCTTCAAAGTAGCACCATGTTCTTCATATAGCGAGTCTCATATATTGTGCTTCAAAGTAGCACCATGTTTTTCATATAGAGAGTTTCATATGTTGTCACTTTCATATACTAGTGGGAATTTTTCATTATAGAACTTGGCTTGTATATTCCAACGATGGGCTTCCTCAAATGCCCTAGGTCTTCGTGAGCAAGCAAGTTGGATGCACACCCACTTAGTTTCATTTGTTGAGCTTTCATACATTTATAGCTCTAGTGCATCCGTTGCATGGCAATCCCTACTCCTTGCATTAACATCAATTGATGGGCATCTCCATAGACCGTTGATTAGCCTCGTTGATGTGAGACCTTCTCCTTTTTTGTCTCCTCCACATAATCCCCATCATTATATTCTATTCCACTCATAGTGCTATGTCCATGGCTCGCGCTCATATATTGCGTGAAAGTTTATAGGTTTGAGATTACTAAACTATGAAACAATTGATTGGCTTGTCATCGGGGTTGTGCATGATGAGAGCATTCTTGTGTGACGAAAATGGAGCATGACTAAACTATATGATTTTGTAGGGATGAACTTTCTTTGGCCATGTTATTTTGAGAAGACATAATTGCTTAGTTAGAATGCTTGAAGTATTATTACTTTTATGTCAATATGAACTTTTGTCTTGAATCTTTATGATCTAAATGTTCATACCACAATTAAGAAGAGTTACATTGAAATTATGCCAAGTAGCACCCCGCATCAAAAATTCTCTTTTTATCATTTACCTACTCGAGGACGAGCAGGAATTAAGCTTGGGGATGCCTGATACGTCTCCAACGTATCTATAATTTTTTATTGCTCCATGCTATATTATCTACTGTTTTGGACTATATTGGGCTTTATTTTCCACTTTTATATTACTTTTGGGACTAACCTATTAACCGGAGGCCCAGCCCAGAATTGCTGTTTTTTTGCCTATTTCAGTGTTTCGAAGAAACGGAATATCAAACGGAGTCCAAACGGAATGAAATCTTCGGGAACGTGATTTTCTCATCGGATAAGACCCAGGAGACTTGGACCCTCTGTCAAGAAAGCCACGAGGTGGTTACAAAGGTGGAGGGTGCGCCCCCCCTAGGGCACGCCCCCTGCCTCGTGGGCCCCTCGAAGCTCCACCGACGTACTCCTTCCTCCTATATATACCTACATACCCCCAACAGATCAGATACGGAGCCAAAAACCTAATTCCACCGCCGCAACTTTCTATATCCACGAGATCCCATCTTGGGGCCTGTTTCGGAGCTCTACCGGAAGGGGACTCCACCACGGAGGGCTTCTACATCATCACCATAGCCTCTCCGATGAAGTGTGAGTAGTTTACCTCAGTCCTTCGGGTCCATAGTTAGTAGCTAGATGGCTTCTTCTCTCTTTTTGGATCTCAATACTATGTTCTCCCCCTCTCTTGTGGAGATCTATTCGATGTAATCTTCTTTTTGCGGTGTGTCTGTTGAGACCGATGAATTGTGGGTTTATGATCAAGATTATCTATGAACAATATTTGAATTTTTTCCGAATTCTTTTATGTATGATTGAGTTATCTTTGCAAGTCTCTTCGAATTATCCGTTTGGTTTGGCCAACTAGATTGGTAGTTCTTGCAATAGGAGAAGTGTTTAGCTTTGGGTTCAATCTTGCGGTGTCCTTACCCAAAGTGTGTAAAGGGTTGCAAGGCACGTATTGTATTGTTGCCATCGAGGATAACAAAATGGGGTATTTATCATATTGCATGAATTTATTCCTCTACATCATGTCATCTTGCTGAAGGCGTTACTCTGTTTTCATTAACTTAATACTCTAGATGCATGCTGGATAGCGGTCGATGAGTGGAGTAATAGTAGTAGATGCAGGCAGGAGTCGGTCTGCTTGTCACGGACGTGATACCTATATACATGATCATACCTAGATATTCTCATAACTATGCTCAATTCTGTCAATTGCTCAACAGTAATTCGTTCACCCACCGTAAAATATCTATGCTCTTGAGAGAAGCCACTAGTGAAATCTATGGCCCCTGGGTCTGGTCTATTTTCATCATATTAATCTTCCTATGCTTTATTATTGCTTTGCTCTTTACTTTGCCTTTTATTTTACTTTGCATCTTTATACCAAAAATACCAAAAATATTATCTATCATCTCTATCAGATCTCACTCTCGTAAGTGACCGTGAAGGGATTGACAACCCCTATTCGCGTTGGTTGCGAGGAGCTATTTGTTTTGTGTAGGTACGAGGGACTTGCGTGTGGCCTCCTACTGGATTGATACCTTGGTTCTCAAAAACCGAGGGAAATACTTACGCTACTCTGCTGCATCATCCTCTCCTCTTCGGGGAAAACCAACGCAAGCTCAAGACGTAGCACGCAGCCACCTCATCGGTCAGATGACCGACCTTCAGGACCCCAACCGCATGGCAAACTTGCGGCTGGGAGCAGACCAGGTCGCGCATCGGGTCAACGACATCTCCAATGCCAACCTGCTCGACGAATGGGAGTTCGGGAAACCCCCGTACAACCATGCGAACCCGGCACCGATGGTGAGTCCTTGGTCTTCGTACTTTGCTGCCGCCCATCTTCTCATTCGCCCCGATGCGGGAGGTGCTTCTGAATGCCATCCGGCATCCTTACGACTAGGCGCGGACGCAGGTGGTGCGCATTGCCTCGGAGGAGCCTGAGGCCCACAACGGAGGCGATTGGACGACCGCCAATGCGGGCGCAGGGCGTCAAGTGGGTAAGTTTGTCTTTACTTCTTGAGTCGCTGATCAATACACGGTTTTGGGGTGCTGACTCAAGTTGCTGTCATAGTGGCGCCAGGTGGAGGAGGCGGCGGCGTGGCCCGAGCCGGGTCGTCTCGGGGGCACCGGCGGCGAGCCGGCCGCACGGGAAGGACAATGTTGCACCGCGGGCCCCGGCCATGAAGCGCGCGGCGAAGCCGGTCGGGGGCGCGAAGCTGCCCGCCAAGAGGAGGCACGGCGCTCCGCAGGAGAGGGCGGCGAGGCCCGCCGTTCCGGTGGTGCTGGGGTGAGTTCCTTTCTTGCTTGAACCAAGTGGCCGAGTGACTCTGCTTGGCTTTTGCGTATTTACTCTGTCTTGGGTTTCAGGTCACCGATCTCGTTGGCGCTGGCGACAGCGAACGCTGCGTCCAATGTGGGCACCGCGTTCCGGAGGAGCCGGTCCGGCACCGTCGACCGGGACAAGGAGGAGGAGGAGGAGCGGGCGGATCCGGATCTTGGTCCGACACCGAGGGCCTGGCCTGGCGGGACCGGAACCGGGCCGAGGCGCAGTTGGAGGCAGCGTTGACCCAGGCCTGGGTTGACGCCGCAACGACGTGGGCGCAGGCCGGCGAGGAGCCGGCGTGGCCGGAGATGCCGGCAGGGATGGTGGCAGCGGCGACGGTCTTCGTGCCGTCGCTACAGGGGGGCGGCCGAGGCGGCCGTGCGGATGTGATGGACCTCGACCGGGAGGTCGTGGTCGTCTGGGACGACACTCCGCCGTGGACCGACGTGGTCGATCGGACGGGGGCTGATGGAGGCAGCGGGGACGCCGCCTTGGAGGAGAAGCCGTGGGCGGCGCCGGAGGAGGCGCCTCAGACGCCGACAACCGAGGCGCCGCTGGTGGAGGAGCCATAGGCCACCGGCCATCGAACCAGCGACGGAGCCGGAGAGGGCACCGGAGAAGGCGCCGGCCGCAGGGGAGGCGACCAGCGGAGAGCACACCCTGGTGCTCAGGTTAGGGGGTCGCCGGGCCGTCGGGTCGCAGCCGGAATGGAGCGGGACCGGCAAGGTCTTCTTCGGGCCTCTGACCCAAGAGGAGGCGGTGATGGCTGTCGTGACCCGGCTCCTGCGAGGGCGGACGGACCGGATACAGACCTTCACCCAGGCCGAGGTGGAGCAAACACGGGAGCTGGAGCGCGCCGTGTTCGTAAGTTTACCTTGCTTTCTGCCTTTCTTTTTCTATTGCTTCTTCTTCGTGGGGGCAGGCTAGTGCACCCACTAGGGGTAGCCCCTGAGATTCGGGCCAACTGTGTAGCAGTTAGTGAGGGAGTCCTGGATTAGGGGGTCCTCGGACAGCCAGACTATATACTTTGGTCGGACTGTTGGACTATGAAGATACAAGATTGAAGACTTCGTCCCGTGTCCGGATGGGACTCTCCTTTGCATGGAAGGCAAGCTTGGCAATTCGGATATGTAGATCTCCTCCCTTGTAACCAACTCCATGTAACCCTAGCCCTTTCCGGTGTCTATATAAACCAGAGGGTTTAGTCCGTAGGACAACAACAATCATAATCATAGGCTAGCTTCTAGGGTTTAGCCTCTACGATCTCGTGGTAGATCAACTCTTGTAATACTCATATCATCAAGATTAATCAAGCAGGAAGTAGGGTATTACCTCCATCGAGAGGGCCCGAACCTGGGTAAACATTGTGTCCCCCGCCTCCTGCTACCATCTGCCTTAGACGCACTGTTCGAGACCCCCTACCCGAGATCCACCGGTTTTGACACCGACATTGGTGCTTTCATTGAGAGTTCCACTGTGCCGTCACGATAAAGGCTTGATGGCTCCTTAGATCATCGGCAACGATGCGATCCAGGGTGAGGTTTTTCTCCCCAGACAGATCTTTGTATTCGGCGGCTTCGTACTGCGGGCCAACTCGCTTGGCCATCTAGAGCAGATCGAGAACTACGCCCCTAGTCGTCAGGTCAGGTTTTGAAACTTAAACTATACCGTCGACATCCGCGGAGACTTGATCTTTGACGGATTCAAGCCCATGTCAGGTGCGTCGCACAGTCACGACGAGCATGTCTTAGCTCTGCCGTCGGACGGTGTTCGGGAGATCACACCTGTGGCTACTCCGGCCCTCAATTTAGAGCAGATTGCGCCGTCCGAGGACGGGTGGACGGACCCCGCCACAGAGGCCGCACACTCAGCAGCGATAGAGCCGAATACTGACTTCACCTCCTATAAGACCTGTGTTGCCGGACCCTTGGATTCGTCCCCGGCCACGGGCTCCGAACCGCCTGCGTCCGTGCCTATCGAATCTGATTGGGCGCCGATCATGGAGTTTTCCTCCGCGACATCTTTCAGCACTTGCCCCTGGGCGACGTGCTGAATTCATTAAGGTCTCTCTCCTTGTCAGGAGGCCCTTGGCCAAACTATGTCTGGCTCGAGTGGGAAGCAGACGACGAAGAAATTCGTTCCCCACCCACCACCCACTTAATAGCCACTGTCGACCACTTAACCGACATGCTCGATTTCGGCTCCGAGACGACAATGCAGGAGAAGAACAGGAACCACCGCCCACAGAGCGCTGGACCGCCACCTCATCATATGATATATACATGGTGGACACCCCCGAAAGAAGGCGATGGCAATAAGGCAACAGAGGATAATCCCCTCGAGAAGCAATCTAAGCACCGGCGTCAACAACGCCGCTCTAAGCCCCGCCATAGCAAAAGCGGCGATACCGGCACAAGAGACAATAACGCTGCGGGTAGTGCCGAAGACAAAGACAATCCCCTCCAGCCAGACTTCGAGCGGGAGGATGGGCAAGCTAGCCCAAGGAACAGGCAGCAGACGGAGAATCAGAGGATGACAATTACATGCCTCTCTCTGAAGACGAGGTGAGGCTCGGCGACGAAGAATTTATCGTGCCTAAGGATCCCGTCAAACAAGAGCGCTTCAAGCGTCGGCTTATAGCCACAGCAAAAAGCTTGAAGAAAAAGCAACAACAGCTTCAAGCTGACCAAGATCTGCTAGCGAATAGATGGACCGAGGTCCTGGAGGCCGAGGAATACGAACTCGAGCACCCAACCAAAAGTTACCCAAAGCGCAGGTTGCTACCCCAACTCGAGGAGGAAGCATTAAAACCTACGCTTCCAGCGTATGATGCGGCTGACCGGCCACCTCGTGGCCGAGACAAAGCGGCATATCAGGCCGAAGTCCAGCCCGCACCCCATCGCCAGTGAAACAAAAATACCAAGGCCCGGGGTAACACACATGACCTGCGAGAAGTATTGGAAAACAAAGAAGGACATGCAAGATCGATCTACGGATCATGAAGTGCGCCCAGCAGCGTGGCGATGACTATCACGCGGATATACTAAAGAAAATCCGGCGGGGCGAATCTGACAGAACAAGACTGAGTCGCGACATAGCCCGGCACAGAGGCGCCGTACACCCCCTATGCTTCACTAACGAAGTAATGGATCGCGAATTCCCAGAAGGTTTTAAACCCGTGAACATTGAATCATATGATGGTACAACAGACCCCGCGATATGGATTGAAGATTTCCTCCTCCACATCCACATGGCCCTCGGTGACGATCTACATGCAATCAAGTACCTCCCACTAAAACTCAAAGGGCCGGCTCGACATTGGCTGAATAGCCTGCCGGCAAACTCCATTGGCAGTTGGGAGAATTTGGAAGACGCATTCCTTGACAACTTCCAGGGAACTTATATGTGACCACCGGATGCCGATGACTTGAGTCACATAACTCAACAGCCGCGGGAATCAGCCAGGAAATTCTGGACTCAATTCCTAACTAAAAAGAACCAAATTGTCGACTGTCCGGATGCTGAGGCCTTAGCGGCATGTAAGCATAACATCGGCGACGAGTGGCTCGCCCGACACCTCGGCCAAGAGAAGCCGAAGTCCATGGCAGCCCTCACGACACTCATGACCCGCTTTTGTGCAGGCGAGGACAGCTGGCTGGCTCGTAGCAACAACACATCAAGAAACCCTGGCAATTCAGATGCCAAAGATAGCAACGGCAGGCCGCGTCGCAACAGACACAAGCACCACAACAACGGCGACAACGCCGAAGACACGTCAGTTAATGCCAGATTCAGTGGATCTAAATCTGGTCAGCGGAAAAAGCCATTCAAAAGAAGCAATCCGGGCCCGTCTAGTTTGGACCGCATACTCGATCGCTCGTGTCAAATTCACGGCACCCTCGATAAACCATCCAACCACACCAACAGAGAATGCTGGGTGTTCAAACAGGCTGGCAAGTTGAATACCGAAAACAAGGAAAAAGGGCTGCATAGTGACGACGAGGAGGAGCCCCGGCCGCCGAACACAGGAGGACAAAAGAAATTTCCTCCCCAAGTGAAAACGGTGCACATGATATACGCAACCCATATTCCCAAGCGGGAACGGAAGCGTGCACTAAGGGACGTCTATGTGATGGAGCGGTCGCCCCAAAGTTCAACCCATGGTCTTCTTGTCCGATCACGTTCGATCGCGAGGACCACCCACCAAGTATCCATCATGGCGGTTACGCCGCATTGGTCCTTGACCCCATTATTGACGGATTTCACCTCACTCGAGTCCTTATGGATGGTGGCAGCAGCCTGAACCCGCTCTATCAGGATACAATGCGCAAAATGGGTATAGACCCCTCGAGGATCAAACCCACAAAACCACCTTTAAAGGTGTCATACCAGGTGTAGAGGCCTGTTGCACCGGCTCAATCACACTGGAAGTGGTCTTTGGATCTCCGGAAAACTTTCGAAGCGAGGAGTTAATCTTCGATATTGTCCCCTTCCACAGTGGCTATCACGCACTGCTTGGATGAACCGCATGCGCCAGATTCAATGTGGTACCGCACTATGCATACCTCAAGCTCAAAATGCCAGGACATCGCGGGGTTATAACAGTTAATTGAAACACAGAACGCTCGCTCCGTACGGAGGAGCACACCGCTGCCTTTGCAGCAGAAGTGCAAAGCAGCCTTCTGAGGCAAACCGCCAATTCGGCGAAAAAGCCCCCGGACACCTTCAAGCGAGTCCGAGTACCTCGCTGGCTGGATCAGCGAGCACGTTCGAGCTTCGCCTAGCAATTCGGCCTCCGTCCTAGTCCCAGTCAAGCGGCGAAATTTGCGCCGTGCGTACATAATTACGCACTCAAGATACCATGGGCATAGGCGGAGGCACGGCTATGGCATGGCCCATAATGCGGCTCGACCACTTCAGGACCCGTATACCTTTAACATTTTCTTCCTTTCAGGCCCCTATTCTTTGAAGGCCCTCTCTGATCGTCTGATTATCGGACCCGTCATGGGAAGGAAACACCAAGGAAGCAAGAAGCTTTGACGTACAAGGGAATCCCCAGGTGGTCTCTGATAACGATCGCTATCCCTGTTTTGCATACCCACATGCAGCTTGCCCTTGGTTAGGACATGTCAAATAGTCCTATTTTTTACTTATTGCACTACCTGTATGCATATGCTTTGACGTATCATTTAAATAACAATGTACAACATTAGCTCATTATTGCATTCCTTCATCCTTTTTCCCTGTCTGCTTATTTATGACAAATTGCACCCGTACATTCTGATACATCCAGTGCGCCAGTGGCTTAAGTGTAGCCCATAACACGACATGAAAAGTCCGAACACTTTCGACAGTGCGGCACCCTGAACTTATAGCATTATATGCATCAGCTCCGAATCATGCCTTGGGTCAATAGTTGGTTTTGCCCGGCTCCCATGTTTTGGTACCTTCGTTCGCTATATCGGCTAAGGTAGCCTTGGGAGAACTATCGCGATTGTGTCCGGTTCTTCCGGACGAGCACCTCAGTAGAGAAGCCGAAAACTGATTGTCATGATGCGGCGAGAGCTGGTTGCTGTTCGAGAGGTCTCAAATCCTTAAAGATTTTTTCCGCTTCGGGCGAGGAGTCGGCCTTGTCCGATTTAGGCGTACATAGCACCCCAAGTTCGGCCTTCCTAATACTAGGGGCTTCGCCAAAATTTAAAATTGCAGACTTCTATGGCTAAGTGAGAGTGATAAAGCTTTATAGTCCGATTGCCTGGTTCATTGTGCTGAACACCTCCTTCGAAGGACCCAAAACTGGGATAAAGAGTGATCAGGTTTATCCCGAACACCTCAGTACTATTTACATGAGGGCCGAAGCGACGGTGGCCAACTCTCAGATTTTATAGACGGCCGCACAGAAGGTAATATTTTAAATTAACAAGCGTTACATAGCGCACATGAACTCGTTTCATATTACAGGATCACATGAGCACATTCATTCAAATATTACATCCTTAGCACATTCCTCTGCCCCATGGCGAGCACCCTTCAGGACACTGTAATAATACTTTTCAGGGTGGCGATGCTCCTTGCCCTGCGGCGGCCCCTCCTTCACTAGCTTTTCGGCGTCCATCTTCGCCCAGTGCACTTTCGCCCGGGCAAAAGCCCTGCGCGCACCTTCAATGCGGACGGACCGCTTTATGACTTCAAACCATGGACAAGCATTCACAAGCCGCTTTACCAGGCCGAAGTAGCTGCCAGGCAGGGGCTCGCCAGACCACATCCGGACTATGAGACCCCTCATGGCCAGTTCGGCCGCCTTGTGAAGCTCGACCAGTTGCTTCACCTGGTCACTCAAGGGCATCGGATGTTCGGTCCCAGTATACTGAGACCAGAACAACTTCTCCGTCAGGCTCCCTTCCTTGGCCTGGTAGAACTCTGCGGCATCCGATACGCTGCGGGGCAGATCTATGAACGCTCCTGGAGAGCTCCGAATTCGGGTAAGTAAAAGGAAAGTTTCCTTCACATGCTTGCTTTGCATAATGAATGCCTTACCCGCTGCTATCTTCTTGACCACCTGAATCTCCTGGAGGGCCTTTTGGGCTTCGGCCTTGGCATTTTGTGCGTTCTCGAGGGCCTTCGCAAGCTCGGACCCTTGCGTCTTGGAGTCATGATCCAAGAACTCATATTTCTTGACAAAATCCTGGATCTCTTGCTGAACCTCGCCGACTCGGGCCTCTTGCTTCTCGCGCTCGGTGCGCTCCTTGGCCGCTTTGTCTTCGGCCTCTGACAGCGCCTTCTTCAGGGCCGCCACTTTGGTCGTGGCCCCTAGCAAAATTCACGACGATCCTATGATCTAACAACCACCTTCTTTTTTATCGATATACAGACGGGGTATCACTTACCTTTGTTCTCTTCGAGCTGCCTCTTGGTAAGTCCGAGCTATTCCTCGGACCGCTCAAGGTCCAGCTTCAGTGCGGAGATCTCCGTCGTACGAGCGGCGGCGGCCAGCAGCGAAGCCTGCTTATTCACATAGACACATTCTGATTAGACTCCTGCGATTATTATTTGATCCTTTGTCCGGCTTTCCTTTGCGAACACCAAACAGAGCATCAGGGGCTACTGTCTATGCTGTAACATTTTCTCATAATTTGATTACTTACCTTAAAGCCTGTTAGGAGGCTGGCGCAGGCTTTAGTCAGTCCGCTTTTGGCAGAACGAACCTTCTCGACCACCGCACTCATGATAGTGTGGTGCTCTTCGTCAATGGAAGCGCCAGAAGAGCCTCCAGCAAATTGTCCGATGCCTCTGGATGGACAAAGGCCATCGGCGCAGACGGCTCGCCCCCTTTGCGAAGTCGCTTTGACACAATCCGGAACCCTTTGGAGGTTCGGCGCAGATGTCGGTGTGGGGCTAAAATTGTTGCCCCTGTCATTAGAGCCCATGGGAGTCTTGCCCCCCATGCGCCCAGCGTCTGGGATGTCGCCTTGGGGAGCCTCCAGAACTACCTCCCCTTGGTTCGGTGCCCTTTGAGACAACACCTCGACGTCGTCCGTAGGGCGGGGGGAGGAGGCGGTCGGGAGTGAATCGCTATTCATCTCCGACTGGCCCAAAGACTCATCCAAAGAGGATACGTCGATATGGGCTTTGGATGGACTGCATGATCATGTTTGGCATGATAAGAAGCAATAAAATGAAATATAACAGAACTATTATGGTATCCGGATACTTACGACTTTGCCAGGGGCTTGTCCCTGGGTAACCACTCCTCGTCGCTGAAAGCGGCCGCTGTGGAGCAGTCCGGAAGGATGGTCCTTCCCTTTTTGGACCCTTCGGCCTCCCCAGATGGGGCGGCCTTCCTTTTCTTGTCTCCCCCGGCTGGGGGGGGGGAGAAATTTCCTCTTCCTCCTCCTAGTTTTCGTGGGAGGAGGGCGCTTCAGTGTTATCGGGCGATGAGTCCGATACAACCTTGCGTCGGAGACCTTTCCTGGTCCCTACGGCCTTCTTCTTGGCCTTCTTCTCCGGCGCCTCATAGGGTGCCGGAACCAGCATCTCCGTCAGGAGAGCCCTTGCTGGATCTTTGGGCAGTGGGGCCGGACAATTGATCCGCTCCGCTGACACGACCCATTCCTGTTAAATGGCATGGAGGCTCAGATCCCTCACATGATTATACTGGGGAAAGGAACATCTTATGAGATATAAGGAGCTTACCGGATTGGCAGGGTGCTTTGCGCTGAGTCAGCGATCCTCGGTAAGGGGAGGAGGTACCTCAGTGGACTTGAATAGCACATTCTAGATGTCTTGGTGCGTCGTGTCGAAAAGCTCTCGCAGCGTCTGGTGCTTAGTCGGGTTGATCTCCCACATATTGAATGCCCGTCTTTGACACGGGAGGATCCGGCGGAAGAGCATGACCTAGACCACGTTGACAAGCTTGATTTTCTTGCTTTTCATGTTTTTAACACAGTTCTGGAGTCCGGTCAGCTCCACCGATGATCCCAGGATAGCCCTTCTCTTTCCAGGAGGTGAGCCGCATGGGGATGCCGGATCGAAATTCGGGGGGCCGCCACCCAGTTGGTGTCGCGCGGCTCGGTGATGTAGAACCACCCCGATTGCCACCCCTTCACGGTCTCCACGTAGGAGCCTTCGGGCCAGGTGACGTTGGGCATTTTTCCCACCATGGCGCCCCCGCACTCCGCTTGCTGGCCAACCACCACCTTCGGTTTCACGTTGAAGGTCTTCAGCCACAGGCCAAAGTGGGGCCTGATGAGGAAGGCCTCGCACACGACGATAAACACCGAGATGTTGAGGATGAAATTGGGAGCCAGATCATGGAAGTCCAGCCCGTAGTAGAAAATGAGCCCCCGGACAAATGGGTGGAGGGGAAATCCCAGCCCGCAGACGAAGTGGGTGAGGAATACAACCCTCTCATGGGGTTCTGGAGTAGGGACGATCTGCCTCGCGTCTGGAAGCCGGTGCGCGATGTCTGCGGCCAGGTATCCGGCTTCCCGGAGCTTAGTAATGTTCTCCTCCATAACGGAGGAGACCATCCACTTGCCTCTCACTCCGGACATGTTTGGAGTGGTTTTGCGGAGAAATTGCGAACTTGGGCGCTGGAGCTCGAGTGTGCGAGAATAGATGGGCGGGGAAGAAGAAGGCGTGGGTGAAAAAAAGGTGTCCTTGTCCCTTTATAAGGGCGGTAGAAACTGTGCGCCTCCCCACTTGCCTGGTAAACTCGCTTATTCCCCAATCGCCGTGATTGATGGCGCGGTTGGGTTACCCACACCCGTATTTATGAGAATTCCGTGATAAGGGGACACGATCTCTGCTTCGACAAGACGTACCAGGAAAACCGCCTCACAATATGTGCAGTAGCTGGTTGAGAAAAACGGTTCGAATAATGACCGGGCCATGGCGTGATGTCACACTATGAAAGTTGTCAGAAGATTAGATTTGTGGAATATTATACTCTCTACGGTGGTATGTGGAATTTGTTTTGCAGAGCCGGACATGATCCTTGTGTTCAAAATCTTCTATGGAGTATTCGGAGGAGGAAGCCGCCTTGCAACACCGAAGACAATCTGCACGCCAGACTTATCGTCATTGAAGCCTGGTTCAGGGGCTACTGAGGGAGTCCTGGATTAGGGGGTCCTCGGACAGGCGGACTATATACTTTGGCCGGACTGTTGGACTATGAAGATACAAGATTGAAGACTTCGTCCCGTGTACGGATGGGACTCTCCTTTGCGTGGAAGGCAAGCTTGGCAATTCGGATATGTAGATCTCCTCCCTTGTAACCGACTCTGTGTAACCCTAGCCCCTTCCGGTGTCTATATAAACTAGGGGGTTTAGTCCGTAGGACAACAATAATCATAATCATAGGCTAGCTTCTAGGTTTTAGCCTCTACGATCTCGTGGTAGATCAACTCTTGTAATACTCATATCATCAAGATTAATCAAGCAGGAAATAGGGTATTACCTCCATCGAGAGGGCCCGAACCTGGGTAAACATTGTCTCCCCCGCCTCCTGTTACCATCCGCCTTAGGCTCACAGTTCGGGACCCCCTACCCGAGATCCGCCGATTTTGACACCGACAGTTGGGTCAAATCTTAAATTGCTGTCTTTTGTTGATCGTTGCCTTCTACAACAACTGGACTCCTACCGGGTCAGCGTCTTCAACCGGCTCTTGGAGACGCACCGGCAGCTCAAGGAGCAGCTTGCCGCCAAGGAGGAGGAGCTCCACACCGCGGCAGGTATTCTTTTGGGTGCTCTTTGTTACTGGGGGCATGGTAGCGCACCCACTGGGTGTAGTCCCCGAGATTCGGGTCAAGTGTGTAGTAGTTGGGTCGAATCTTAAAATAGTACTTTGTTTATGAATCTTCCTTCTGCAGCCGAGGTGTTGTCATGGAGGACCCGGCTGATTCGGGCCGACTTTCACGACGACCGGCTCGTTGCCGACGCCGGCCGGCTTGGGGCCGATGTGGCGAGGGTGAGGGCGGAGGCGACGGGAGCCCGGCGGGCGCTCGATGAAGCCAGCCGGCTGCGGGAGCAGCTGGCGGGCGACAAGGTCCGTCTTGAGGCCGAGGTGGAACGCCTCAAGGCGGAAGCCGCCAAGGTTGTTGAGGCGCAGCAGGCCCTTGCCGAGGCGGACCAGCAACGCGGCAAGCTGGCCGACGACAAGGGTCAACTCCAAGCCGAGGTGGAGCGCCTGAAGGCGCTGGTGGCCGCGGCAGAGGAGACCCATCAGGGGGAAACCTGGTGTCGCGAGGAGGCCGCGAAGGCGGCGGAGGACAAGGACACCGAGCTGAAGGTGGCCCTTGCCAAGGTTGCCGATCTAGAGAAGACGCTCCAGGAGCGCGACCGCACCATCGCCCGGGAGCAGCGCGGTGCGTTGCTCGAAGCGCAGCACCTGGAAGTGTCCTTCCCTAGTAAGTGCTTTCCTTGGGTTTTTTGCCGGGTTGGGACCCCGGCTTCTTGTCCTTGGTGACTTTCTTCTGACTTACTTTTGTTCTTGACAGGGGCCTTCCCGGAGATGCGCCAGTTAGTGGAGGAGGCGGTCCGCTTTTAGCGCGACCCTCAGGGGATCATCGGCTCCGGGACTGACCCGCAGGTGGCCTGGACCTTCCCGGAGATCGTGACCGCCCCCAAAGCCCGTCTGCGAGTTCTGAGCGAGCAGATAGGGAGGCTCTCAGAGGCCGGCGCGGCGATGACGGCGGTCCTCTGGCCGGGTTCCGTCGCACCGAACAGCTTCACGCGGCTGGCGCGGTGGTTGGAGGCTGGGCCGGATTGGCTCCATGACTGGCGTGTTTCCGCCGCTCGTGCTGGCGCCGATATGGCGCTCAGGTTCATGATGTCTTGGCATCCGGACCTGTTGCTGGACGCGTTGATGGGCCAACGAGCCGGCTCGGAGAGCCAGCTGCAGGCGGAGGCTGGCCAGATCGCTGCTCGGGCCAGCTACATCGCCGGGTTCGCCTTCCACGACGAGTTCCGGCCGGAGTGGGTGAAAGTGCAACTATCCCTAGGTGGTTTTGGTAATTCATAACAACATATAGCTCATTGAGCTAATGCTATTCCAAGACAAATATTTCAGGAAAGCTCAATGAATGGCATGGCATGGTGATGAAAGTGGATCCCTCAAAATATCAAGGACAAAGGATTGGCTCAAGCTCAAAAGCTCAAGACTCTACATTTTACATTTTAGTGATCCAAGATCACATTGAGTCTATAGGAAAAGCCAATACTATCAAGGAGGGATGAGGTGTTGCTTAATGAGCCTTTTGCTTCATGTGCTTAGTGATATGCTCCAAAACCCTCCAATACTTTCTCACATCCACATATGACCTAAACCTAAAGTCAAACTCGGCCCTACCGATTCTTTCTATCCGGCGCCACCGAGTTCAATTGTCATAGCCACTGCCACAAAACCTAGGCAAATCGGTCTCACCGATAGGGATCTCGATCTCACCGAGATGGGATTGTAATCTCTCTGTTTCCCTTCTTAACGTTTCGGTCTAACCGAAGTGAGCGATTGGTCCCACCGAGATTACAATGTAAACTCTCTGTTTCCCCTTCGTAACTTTTCGGTCTCACCGAAAGAGCGAATCGGTCCCACCGAGTTTACCTGACCAACTCTCTGGTTAGCTAATTACCAAAATCGGTCTCACCGAGTTTGTGTAATCGGTCTCACCGAGATTACGTTATGCCCTAACCCTAACCATATCGGTCCTACCGAGTTGCATGTCAGTCCCACCGAGAACCCTAACGGTCACTAGGTTTACTAAATCGGTTCGACCGAGTTTGTTGATTTGGTCCAACCGAGTTTGGTAAATTGTGTGTAATGGTTAGATTTTTTGTGGAGGCTATATATACCCCTCCACCTCCTCTTCATTCGTGGAGAGAGCCATCAGAACAAACCTACAGTTCCAACTTACCTGTTCTGAGAGAGAACCACCTACTCATGTGTTGAGGCCAAGATATTCCATTCCAACCACAAGAATCTTGATCTCTAGCCTTCCCCAAGTTGCTTTCCACTCAAATCTTTTTCCACCAAATCCAAATCCTGTGAGAGAGAGTTGAGTGTTGGGGAGACTATCATTTGAAGTGCAAGAACAAGGAGTTCATCATCAACACACCATTTGTTACTTCTTGGAGAGTGGTGTCTCAAAGATTGGCTAGGTGTCACTTGGGAGCCTCCGAAAAGATTGTGGAGCTGAACCAAGGAGTTTGTAAGGGCAAGGAGATCGCCTACTTCGTGAAGATCTACCGCTAGTGAGGCAAGTCCTTCGTGGGCGACGGCCATGGTGGGATAGGCAAGGTTGCTTCTTTGTGGACCCTTCGTGGGTGGAGCCCTCCGTGGACTCGCAAGAACTGTTACCCTCGTGGGTTGAAGTCTCCATCAACGTGGATGTACGATAGCACCACCTACAGGAACCACGACAAAAACATCCGTGTCTCCAATTGCGTTTGAATTCTCCAAACCCTTCCCTTTACATTCTTGCAAGTTGCATGCTTTATTTTCCGCTGCCTATATACTCTTTGCATGCTTGCTTGAATTGCGTGAAGATTGCTTGACTTGCTTAAAGATAGCTAAAATCTGCCAAAGTCTAAAATTGGGAAAAGGTTAAGTTTTTAATTGGTCAAGTAGTCTAATCACCCCCCCTCTAGAAATACTTCAAGGTCCTACAAGTGGTATCAGAGCTTTGTCTCCATTTGCTTTGATTTCCATAGCTTTTGGTGGTCATAGCCTTGGTTTCACAACCTAGGAGAGTATGGCGTCTAGCAAGGGAAATTATCACCGTAGAGGTCCTTACTTTGATGGCACTAATTTTGCTAGTTGGAAGTATAAGATGAAAATGCATATTCTCGGACATAACCCCACGTTTGGGCTATTGTGTGTATTGGCTTGCAAGGTGAATTCTTTGATGGGAGAGAACCGAACCGTGAAGCTAGTGCGGAAGAGTTGAAGATGTTGCAATACAACGCTCAAGCTTGTGATATCCTCTTCAACGGATTGTGCCCCGAAGAATTCAACAAAATCAGCCATCTTGAGAATGCAAAGGAAATTTGGGATACTTTGATTGATATGCATGAAGGTACCGACTCCGTCAAGGAATGGATGTGCTCCAAAGTCAGCTTGACAAGTTCGAAATGAAGGATGGTGAAGGTGTCGCTGAAATGTACTCTAGGCTTGCTCTTATCACAAATGAGATTGCCGGCTTAGGAAGTGAAGAAATGACCGACAGATTCATCATCAAGAAGATCCTAAGAGCATTGGATGGAAAATACGATACCGTGTGCACATTGATCCAAATGATGCCAAATTACAAAAATCTCAAGCCAACAGAAGTCATTGGAAGAATTGTTGCTCATGAGATGTCACTCAAGGATAAGGAGGAACTTCACAACAAGTCAAGTGGTGCTTACAAAGCCTCATGTGAAGCCCCCACATCATCAAGTGAGAAACAAACCTTCAATGAAGAATTGAGCTTAATGGTGAAGAACTTCAACAAATTCTACAAGAGTAGAAGCAAAGAAAGAAGCTCTAAGTCAAGGTCCTACAATGACAAAAGATCTTCTAGTCGAGAGCGCAATTGCTACAATTGTGGGAGACCGGACACTATTTCAATGAGTGTACGACACCCTACAAAAGAAGAGAAGATTCTCCCAAGAGAAGAAGTAGAAGAGAAGAATCACTACCAAGAGAGAGAAGGAGTAGATATGATCGTTATGAGCGAAGACCCTCACGGAGAAGCAAGGATTAGGAAAGGAAGGACAAGTCATCAAAGAGCTACACAAAACGAAGACATCAAGCTCATGTTGGTGAATGGGTATCCGCTCCGACTCCGACAATCACTCCGAGAGAAGCTATCACTCCGACTCCGAATACACTCAAGATGAAGGTGTTGCGGTTTAGCACTTGTGTCAACCAACTCCTACGAAATATTTGAATCACCAAATGAAGGAATTGGAAGATGCTTCATGGCCAAAGGTCCTAAGGTAACACACCCCGAGTATGTTGATTTTAATAGTGATGAAGATGACTTGCTAGGTGATGATGATTTACTTGTTGACAACTCTAGTGATGAATACTATACGTCAATTAATCATGCTAATCAATATGAAAGGAATGACAATGATAAGGAGAAGATTGAGCGTCTAACTAAAGAACTAAACACTCTTAAGTTAGCTCATGAAACTATCTTCGAAGATCATCGAGAACTTTTAAGGGCTCATGAGAAGTTACGCTTTGAAAAGCTCGGTCTTGAGCAAGAGCATGAGTTCTTAAAGGCAATCAATGATGATCTTCGTAAGAAAAGTTCTTCTTACATTGCCAAGTGTTTACTCTTATCTACTTACATGCCTCAAGTCAAGTCTAGTAACAAGAACAAGAAAGATTCTTCTTCTAGTAGTAACAATAACAATGCTAAACCCAATATTGTTGCTTCTAGTAGTTCTCTTGATTCCACTAATGATTCTCTTAGCCAAGTTACACTTGAGCAAGAAAACAGCTTATTGAAGGGAATTATAGAGAAAGGTGTATACAAGAGCCTTGCGGGAGTAAGCAATTTGAGGAAATTGTGCGCAAGCAAGGAAGGCAGGAAGAATCAAGGTGTTGGTTTTGAACGAAAGTTCAATGCCAATGGAGTTGAGTGGGAAGAAGATCAATACCCCAAGACAAAGTTTGTTCCTCAACAAGAGAAGTATGATCCTACTTCCTTCAAGGAACACAAGCACAAGATGATCTTCCACCACAAGACCACAAGAACAAAGGCAAGGACAAGCTTCAAGAAGAGATTGATGCATTTGAAGAAGCACCTAAGGCCTTGGTCAAGTGGGTTCCCAAGACTACGTCAAGTTCTACTTCATCAAGCACAACTACTACACCAAGGATTCCCATCAAGATGATGTGGATCCCAAGAAGAAGAACTATAGAGTTCTTGAGGGTGACTCCGCCAACATTTTCACTCATATCATTATGGCAAGGACAAGTGCAATCATCTTCCATATCTTGCACTAGTTCAAGGAGTCACAAACCCTCATGTTGGTAAGGCAAGGGACAAGGTAACCTAATGTTTTCATGGACATCATTTTGTGTGTGCATCACTCTATGTCTATGGATATTCTTGTTTGTTCCTTGTGGGACTAACCCGTGTAGGTATTGAAAGTGCAACTCACTCCAAAGGATTGCTCCAAAAGATCTACATCAACATTGAGCATCCACATCTTCAAGTCATCATCGACAAAACCCAAGGTTGGTTTATCCCTCTAAGGGGGGATCTCGCATCTAGGGGGAGCTTAACTCTAAGAATTGAGTCAAAGCAACTCTAATGATGTGAACACATAAATGCTTTATGTAAAAGTGGTAACCCCACTTGAGCTTAAACGATGAGTATGACCTATGATCAAATGTTCTCATTTGACTCCTAAGTAAATATACTCATATATAGATGACCTAGTCATCACCAATTGTTTGATAGATGCTAGAATTGGTTGTGCATGCTTTGGCACATATTTCATTTGTCATTTTATTGTGTGAGCATGTTGGTTGCATACTTTACTCATTCAAGGACATCCACTTGTTGTTTTGATTGATTGGCTTCTTTTTCTTTGGCCAAGTGGATGGACAAGAATGCCTAAGAACCTTCTCTAGCTATCTATGCTTTTCTTGTCTCAAACTCTATTCATGCTACATTACAAAATTTGATCAAGTCAGATTTGAACCACTGTGTGAGGAGCACTGAGTCCCGATTCGTCATAGACTTAAACTTCCAAAACTTCTTTGTGATTTTCGGTCGACCGATTCCTCCATTTCGGTCATACCGAGATCACTAAGTTGATCTAGGTTTTCAATCTCGGTGCAACCGATTTGAACTTTGGGCACACCGAGTTCTTGTAGCTGTTATCAGTTATGCATCTCGGTGCCACCAGTTGTTCCACTTCAGTCACCGATGTTGTCGGGCTATATATTCTCACGGGCAAATTTGGAAAACTTTCTCCGAAACTCCTCGCCCGAGCATAGCTCGCTCTGCCTACTAGGTCTACGGATCGTCGACTTCGTCGCCAGCCGCCTCCTGTCGCTGGTCTCCGCCGCCATCAACGGAATTCTTCTCTGCCGTTGCCGCCGTAGCAAGTTCACCGCCGAACTAGGGTATGAACTCGATCACGGTGCTATCCTCGTATGATTCTCAGCACATTGTGTTCGTAATGCGTCTTGCCACGATTGAAACACCTATATCCTGTCAAAACAATCCTTAGAATAGGTATGATTCGAAAATTTAGGGTTAGTGAGCGAGTCCTGGACTAGGGGGTGTCCGGATAGCCGAACTATCATCACGGCCGGACTCCAAGACTATGAAGATACAAGATTGAAGACTTCGTCCCGTGTCCGGATGGGACTTTCCTTGGCGTGGAAGGCAAGCTTGGCGATACGGATATGTAGATCTCCTACCATTGTAACCGACTCTGTAACCCTAACCTATCCGGTGTCTATATAAACCGGAGGGTTTTAGTCCGAGGACACAACAACAATCATACCATAGGCTAGCTTCTAGGGTTTAGCCTCCTTGATCTCGTGGTAGATCCACTCTTGTACTACCCATATCATCAATATTAATCAAGAAGGAGTAGGGTATTACCTCCATCGAGAGGGCCCGAACCTGGGTAAAAACATCGTGTCCCTTGTCTCCTGTTACCATCCGCCTAGACGCATAGTTCGGGACCCCCTACCCGAGATCCGCCGGTTTTGACACCGACATTGGTGCTTTCATTGAGAGTTCCTCTATGTCGTCACCTATAGGCCCGATGGCTCCTTCGATCATCAACAACGACGCGGTCCAGGGTGAGACTTTTCTCCCCGGACAGATCTTCGATTCGGCGGCTTTGCTGCGGGCCAATTCACTTGGCCATCTGGAGCAGATCGAAGCTACGCCCTGGCCATCAGTCAGATTTGGAAGCTTGAATTATATGGCGACATCCGCGGAGACTTGATCTTCGACGGATTCGAGCCACAGCCAAGCGCGCCGCACTGTCTCGATGGACATGATCTAACTCTGCCGCCGAACAGTGTCCTGGAGACCGCACTAGTGTCCGCTCCGAACATTGATTCGGAGCCGATCTCGCTGATCGAGGATGGTTGGTTGGACACCACCCGGGGGCTGAAATCTCTACGGTGATTAAGCCGAACACAATCCCTGTCCTTTGCGAAGACCGTGACTCCCAGGTGCCGGACTCCTCTCCGGACTCCGAACCCTCCGCGCCCTTGCCAATCGAATCCGATCTGGCGCCGGTCATGGAGTTCACTGCCGCGGACATCTTTCAGCACTCGCCCTTTGGCGACATCCTGAATTCACTAAAGTCTCTCTCCTTATCCGGAGAACCATGACCGGACTACGGTCAGGAAGGTTGGGATGCGGACGACGAAGAAATTCAACGCCCACCCACCACCCACTTCGTAGCCACTGTCGAAAGCTTACACGACGTGCTCGATTTCGACTCCGAGGACATCGACGGTATGGACGACGATATAGGAGACAACCATGAACCAGCGCCTATAGGATGCTGGACAACCACCTCATCCCATGATGTATACATGGTGGATACACCTAAAGGAAATGAAGACGAGGAACAACGGGACAAAACGGCAACGTAAACGCCGAACCAAGTCCCGCCTCAACAAAGACCCAGCCATAGAGCAGGGCGAATCGGTGGACGACGAACATGCTATCGAGCAATCGTCCGAACAAGACAACTTGGATAAACAACCCGTCCCCGGAGAAGATAACAGTCCGGATGATCTCACGCCGGACAAATTGTTGGAGAATAAACTCCACAAAAGGCTCGTCGCCACTGTGCGTAGCCTGAAAACGCAAAAGCGGAAGCTCAAAACAGCGGAAGATGCACTCAGAATCAGATGGAGCAAAGTATTCAACACCGCAGACAAATACAACGACAGTCGCCGAACAAAGAGCTACCCAAAGAGAAAGCTACTGCCCGAATTTGATGAGGAGGCCATAGAGCCCCCACAATCAAAAAGTAAGAAGGCCACCCGGTCGGATGGATGACCCCACGGCAAAAAGAGAGCGGCAAATGGCGCCGCACACAAGCCGGTACGCGATCCACATAAGGACTAACAACAAAAGGATGGCCCAGTTAGGTCCATCTATGGGCCGAGAAAGCAAGCTCTTCAAAGCAATGCAACACGCCAAATATCCGAACATCACGTCACACCCAAATATAGGGCGCCACACACCCCTATGTTTCACCGATGAGGTCTTTGGATCATGAATTCGGCGGGATTCAAACCCGTAAACATAGAGGCATACGACGGAACAACAGACCACAGAGTCTGGATTGAGGACTATATCCTCCACATACACATGGCTAGAGGAGATGATCTCCACGCCATAAAATACTTACCCCTCGAGCTCAAAGGGCCAGCCCGGCATTGGCTCAAAGGCCTCCCCGAAAATACCATTGGAAGTTGGGAAGAGCTCGAGGATGCTTTTCGGGCAAATTTTCAAGGGACTTATGTCCGTCCTCTGGATGCAGACGATTTAAGTCATATAACTCAACGACCCGGAGAGTCAGCCCGCAAATTCTGGAACAGGTTCCTCACCAAAAAGAACCAAATAGTCGACTGTCCGGACGCCGAAGCCTTAGCAGCGTTCAAACACAATGTCCGAGACGAATGGCTCGCCACACACCTCGGCCAAGAAAAGCCAAGAACAATGGCCGCATTAACAAGCCTCATGACCCGCTTTTGCGCGGGAGAGGATAGCTGGCTAGCAAGATGCAGCACCAGCGACCCAAGTACATCCGAAGTCAGGGTTGGAAATGGGAAACCACGGCGCAACAAGGACCAGCGCCGGATTAAAGGGAATGGTCCAAAGAGCGCGGCAGTCAACGCTGGATTCAAAAGCTCACGACAGAACAATAAAAAACTGCCCCTTAAGGACAATAGCGATGAGCTATCCAACTTAAACAAAATCTTGGACAAGATATGTCAAATCCACAGTACTCCTGGGAAGCCTACAAACCATACCCACAGAGATTGTTGGGTCTTCAAATAGTCCGGAAGACTCAACGCCGAACACAAGGGGCTCGACACACCAAGTGAGGATGATGACGAACCCCACAAGCAGAGCACCAGAAAACAAAAGAATTTCCCGCAAGAGGTTAAAACAGTAAACTCACTTCACGTGATAAAAGGAAAAACAGAGCGGTGCCCATTAAGACGCGCGCCACACATACTACCCTAGCGGAGTACCAACACTGGTTGTCAAAACCAATCACCTTCGACCATCAGGACTACTCCGAAAGTATCCGGAACGCAGGATGGACAGCCTTGATATTGGATCCTATAATCGATGGATTCCAATTTACACAAGTCCTCATGGATGGCGGCAGTGACATAAACCTGATATATCAGGACACAATCCACAGGATGGGGATAGACCCAACCAAAATTCGCCATAGCAACACCTCCTTTAAAGGGGTAATGCCAGGCCCATATGCCCATTGTATGGGCTCCCTACTGCTAGAAGTTGTGTTCGGCTCATCCGACAACTTCCGCCGCGAAAAGTTAACCTTCCACATCGCCCCATTCGACAGTAGCTATCAAGCACTACTGGGGCGTGAAGCTTTCGCCCGCTTTAACCCAATACCGCATTATGCATCTCTTACACTTAAAATGCCCGGTCCACGCGGAATCATCTCATTAAAAGGGAGTATTAAGTGTTACTCGAGCATGGAGGAACGTGAGACTGCCTTGACAGCCCCACACCTATCCGGCTCCGCTAGTCAAAGAACCTGAATAGGTCATTCAAACCCCGGACACGGCTAGACGAGTCCGGCGCCTACTAGCGGCATACCCCCATACAAGGGGCTGCATGCATGTACAACAAGAGACAATAAAGCTCAATTTTATTCACTTCTTCGAATCGTACTCTGTTTATTTAATATAAAGTACATCTTTCGCATGATCTTTTTCTTTTAAACTAAGTTCCTCTCTTTTACAGATGAACAACGTGCTACACCCGTCCAGGATACGGCACAACGGAGACACAGGCGCAGACGTGCAGTAGGGACCCGTTGCAAGGATTCTTTTCAGATTAAGACCCTGCGTAAACCTTTTTTACTGTCTCTTGTTGATATACATCCCCCGGTTTCTTACTATAATCGAGGAGGAGGTTGGCGTTTTGGCATTGGCCGCGCCAGAATTTTTGCGCGTACCTGGACACCAGGGGCTTAGGGCATTATTCTGCCCATTTTTATAAAGACCGAATACCTTAGGGAGTGTTCGGCGTCTCGAGTTAGGCCTTATATGCATCAGCTCGAATCATGTCTTTGGTTAAATGTTGGGTTTGCCCGGCTCCTGTGTTTTGCTGCCTTACGTTCCGTTTTATCGCTAACGCGGCACCGGAGAACTCTGCGATTGTGCCCCGGTTCGGCCGGGCGAGCACCTCAGTAGAGAAAGCCGAAAACTGACTGTCATGATATAGCGAGAGACTGTTCAACCACTCGATGACTCACCGGAATGTTTAGAATTCCTCCGCATTAACGAAGGACCGTTTTTCGGTCAGGCACATACGCACCCCGAATTCGGGAGAGTGCGGTGCCCCCAGGGGCTATATAGTAGCCCCACGCTCGAACTCCTATGGCTAAGTGAAAGTGATAAAGCATTATAGCCCGCTTGCCTAGTTTTCTATGCTACCACCTCCTTAACAGGACCAAGACGTTGGATTAAGTGTGAAAAAGCGCCTTCTTTGCAAACACCCCCGCACTATGTGCGTGGGGGCTGAAGCCAAGGACTGCCATCTTTCAGGTTATATATACATATACATCAACGGCCGCACAGGGAGTAGTTTACTACTTGAACGCACAAGTATAAAAAGCTCTTATATTATATTGAAACATTGTTTTCACAAATCATACATGTCATTTAAACATAATATCCTTCGAGCATTGCGTCTCTATTAAACGAGCGCCCTGCAGGACTTCCTCAAAATAGTGCTCGGCAGGTACTCGGCTTCTGTCCGAATCTTGGGATGCAACGTCGGTGGCCTTCATCTCCGCCCAGTATGTCTTGACACGGGCCAGAGCCATCCGCGCTCCCTCAATACACGCCGACCGCTTCATTGCGTCGATACGTGGTACCGCACCAAGGAACTACTGCACTAAGCCAAAATAACTCTTCGACCGGGGTCCGCCTGGCCAAAAATGAGTCATGACATGCTTCATGGCAAGTCCGGATAATCGATTCAGCTCGGCCCATTCGGCCAACCGATCGGTCAACGGAAGAGGACGCTCCGGACTATGGAATTGCGACCAATATAGCTCTTCCCTTCCGTGCCCCTTCTGGCCTCGGAAGTGCTCAATCGCGTCCGCAGCGCTCGCCGCTAAGTCCAGATAAGCATCCTCCTAACTCCACAACTTGTCCAACTGAGCATACTTCGGATCCGTATATTTCCTCCGCAGCAGAAATGGTTTTCCAGCCGCAATAGACCCGGCCTGACTCAGCTCCTCCTTGGCAGCTCTCAAAGCGGAACGGGCATCCTTGGATTCGGCGGTGGCCTTTTTCAGGCCCTCTTGCTCCGCTTGACGTTCTTTTTCAAGAACCTCGCAGCGGTCGGTAGTATCCTTCAATTTTCTGGCCATATCGGCCATTTCCTCTTTGCTTCGGCAGTGAGCAGCCCGTTCGGCTTCTAGCTCTTCGGCCGCCCTTAAAGCGGCCGCATTACTATTTCTGGCTTGCTCTTTCGCTCGGGCGAGTTCCGCCCGCAGCGGCACCATCTGCATTAAGCATACAAGTGTAAGGCATGGGCGTCAAGCTCCCTTACCAGGTGTCCGCGTAGAAGTCACATACCTTGTGACTCGTCAAACCGTTTATTGACCAGTGCGATGTCCACATCCGCCTCGTCAAGTTGCCGCTTTAGTTCGGCATATTCATCAGTCCGGCTGGCCACCGGACGCCCCACCACCTATTTAGGAGCGGCGATATGTTATAACTGAGATTTTGATCCTCGGCAAGCTGTCAATTTTGACAACATACCGAGTCTCAGGGGCTACTATCTATACAGGGCGCATTCTATATGCATAACTGTCAGAAGGTACATCATTTTTGCGTACCTCAAACCCCGTCAGTAAACTTCTGGCGGCTTCATGCAATCCGCTCTCAGCGGATGCAATTCTTTCAATCACCGTACCCATTAGAGCACGGTGATCTTCTGAGATAGCCGCTCGCCCGAGCAGATCCTTGATTCCTCCGACCACACGCCCTTTGGCGCGGACCTTCCGGCCCCGCGGACTTGAGGAAACCCTCGTGACGACACCTCGTGGTCGTCCGCCTCACATGAGGGTGCGGCAGTGGAGGCTTTTCGCTCTCCATCATCTCGGAAGAAGATCCCCCGAAGACGAGCTCTGCTGAGAAGGGCTGAGATCCGAACTACAAGGTACAATTTCGGTTATCTTTAGAAATAAATACAGGGATGTTCCTTATTTACAAGACCCCTTCTTTTTTACTTACGGCTCGCTGGAGAGCTGATCCCCTTGGGGAAACAGTGCGGCTGGGTTACTTCCCAACGCCGGACTCTCTGATGAAGATTTCTTTCCCCTCTTTGAGGCCTTGACCTCCGGATCTTCCGAAGCGGTCCTCTTCTCTCCTTGGAGGGTGGGACCTTTGATCCCTCCTTCCTCGAAGGTCTCCTTCGTGGAGGCAGTTGCTTCCCCGCTCCCCCCTTCACCTTCTTTAAAAGGTGCGGCCTTCAACATCTTGGTCAGCGTGGGATCCGGCGTGGTCTCTGGGAGGGGAGCCGGACACCTTATTAATTTTGCCTTGGCTATCCACTCCTGTTCAAGAAACAGCTCCTTTAAGGGCAAGTTTACGATAAATGAACGGATAGCCTGTCCGGGTACAGGACTACTTACTTGAGTATCTGGGCGATTGCAGCTCAGTCCTGCGTCCTCAGTCAGGTCCGGACACTTCTCTTGTGATCCGAAGAACAGTTTATACATCTCCACGGGCGTCGTACCCATAAAATTTTGAAGAGCTCGTGGTCCCTCCGGATTAAATTCCCACAGGCGGAGGGGGCGACGTTTGCAGGGCAGGAGGCGCCGAATCAACATAACCTGCGCCACTGCAACCAGATTGATCTCTCTTTCTTGAAGATCTCGAATACGGCCCTGCAACAAAGGAACGTCCTTGGACGGGCCCCAGTCGAGCCCCTTGTTGACCCATGACGCCAGCCGCTGTGGTCGACCTGAGCGGAAGGCGGGAAGCGCCACCCATTTGGTGCCCCTAGGAGCGGTGATATAAAACCACTCCCGTTGCCACAAACCAAGCTCCTCTTGAAAAGAGCCCTCGGGCCACGGAGCATCAGCACATTTGCTTATGACCGCCCCTCCGCACTCCGCTTGCTGCCCCTCGATCATCTTTGGCTCCACCTTGAAGGTCTTGAGCCACAATCTAAAGTGAGGAGTAATATGGAGGAAGGCCTCACATACGACAATGAATGACGAGATATGGAGGATGGACTATGGATTCAAGTCATGGAAATCCAGCCCATAATAAAACATGAGCCCCCGCACAAAGGGATCCGTCGGGAAGCCTAAACCCCGAAGGAAGTGAGACATGAACACCACGCTCTCGCCGGGCTCGGGAGTGGGAATGACCTGCCCTGGAGCAGGCAGCCTATGCGAAATTTCGCCGGTCAGATACCTGGCGTCTCGGAGCTTTAGCACATCTTCTTCTGTGACGGAGGAAGACATCCATCGGCCGTGCTGATCGGAGCCGGACATCGTTGAAGGTCCGAAGCGCCTAAATCTAAAGCTTTGGGTGTTAGAACTCGAAGCGCGAGGCGAACTCGATGGAGGGTGTAAAAAAGAAGAGGGCCTTGGTCTCATTATAAAGAGGTTGAATACCAAGAGCCCTCCCCGTGGTCGATTAGGACTCGCCTTTGATAGAGGAGGCATGCCAACGGGCACGTTTGGGATACCCACGTCCGTATTGATGGGAATTCCGGAATAAGGGGGCACGATCTACGCTTTGATAAAGACGTGCCAAGGTAACCGCCTCGCTAAACGCGCTAAGGTGGAACAGTAAAAAAATGATTCATATAAAGGCTTGGCCGTGGTGTGATGTCACGCCGCGGAATACGTCATCAGATCTGTGCAAAAAATATTCTCTCTACGGTGGTATGTGGAACTTGTTTTGCAGAGCCGGACACTGTCCTTGTGTTCAAAACCTTCTATGAAGTATTCAGAGGAGGAACCCGCCTTGCAATGCCGAAGACAATATGCGTGCCGGACTCGTCGTCATTGAAGCCTGGTTCAGGGGCTACTGAGGGAGTCCTGGCCTAGGGGGTGTCCGGATAGCCGAACTATCATCACGGCCGGACTCCAACACTATGAAGATACAAGATTGAAGACTTCGTCTCGTGTCCGGATGGGACTTTCCTTGGCGTGGAAGGCAAGCTTGGCGATACGGATATGTAGATCTCCTACCTTTGTAGCCGACTCTGTGTAACCCTAACCTATCCGGTGTCTATATAAATCGGAGGGTTTTAGTCCGTAGGACGAACAACAATCATACCATAGGCTAGCTTCTAGGGTTTAGCCTCCCTGATCTCGTGGTAGATCCACTCTTGTACTACCCATATCATCAATATTAATCAAGAAGGAGTAGGGTATTACCTCCATCGAGAGGGCCCGAACCTGGGTAAAAACATCGTGTCCCTTGTCTCCTGTTACCATCCGCCTAGACGCACAGTTCGGGACCCCCTACCCGAGATCCGCCGGTTTTGACACCGATAGTTAGGTTTCCGCCGAAACCATCTCGGACCCACCGAGTTGAAAAACTCGGTCCCACCGATTTTGCTATCGCCATTGCACTAGTAAGTATCGGTCTGACCGAGAATTACAAATCGGTGTGACCGATTTTAGAACTTTGTGAAACCCTAGCAGTCTCGGTGCCACCGAACTGTGACTTGGTCTGACCGAGTTCACTAGTTTAGGTTCCAAAACTGCTTCGGTATCATCGAGTTTAAAAATCGGTAGATCCGAACTGCTTTCTGTGGAAAACTAAAACTAAGTTTTTTGAATCATTCTTTTGCAAAAATCTCTGCATTTTGTGATGCTCATCCACTCTACCTCATCTATAACTATTCACGTGGTCAGCGATCGGTGTGAGCAGCATGTCGAGACCAAAGTGACAGCGAACAGTCAAGAGCAGATTCACATGAGTGAGGGCACTAGTCCCTCTAGTAGCTCGAGATGAGGGAGCGAAGCACTCCCAAACAATTTGCCCAAGGCTGCCACAAGGACAAGGAAGAAGAAGACCTCAGAGTCCGAGGATGAGGATTATGTGGCAGTTGAGGATGAGGCCAGCTCAAAGAAGAAAGTGCTCAAGAAGGAGTACAACTCAACAGCAGTTAAGCCTGGAATGAAGATCAAAAGGCCAGCAGGTAGACGACCAATGTCCAAAGCCAAAGTCTCCACTCAAGCTTCTTTGGAATCCCAACCCAAAGAACCTGCTGCTGCTGAAGGAAAGAAAAGGAAGGAAAGGGTCAAGAAGACCATGGCCAGAGTGATTGGGAAGCCTTCTATGATGGAGGAAGAAGAAGAAGAGGTTGCTGAACCAGCACCCAAGGCACAAAAGCTGATGGGTGATGCCATAAAATCAGGGGCTGCAACTTCAAAACCCAAAGCTGCCCCCAAGCCCAAGAGTGCACCAAAGAGGAATACCAGGAGTATACCGGAAGCTGAGAAGAACAAGGCCCCAATGCCTGAGGTTGATGCTGAGGAAGATGAAGAAGGGCAGGTCCTAAGGAAGCTCAAACCCAAGATTCCAGACCACAATGATGCTCATCATGTGGCTGAGAACATGAAGATCAGGAGAGATCTAGGGTTGAGGCTATGGAGAGAGTCAGATCCATATGCCACCAGGAGAAGGACTGCTGTAGATTACAGGTTCCACACCAAGGAGCAGCAGGACTTCTATGAGACCGTCTTATTGGATAAGAAGCCCATAGTTTGTGATATGAGGTGGGTCGACTGGACCTACATTCAGGAGAATGAAGAACACTATCCTGGAGTGTATGACAGCTTCAGTGCGTGTGGAGTTGCAGATTTTGTTGGGCAGAAGCTCACAAACTGGAATGACGAGCTCATTATGCAATTCTACTCCACAACACATTTCTATCCAGATGGCAGGATAGTTTGGATGTCAGAAGGAACGAGATACCAGTCAAAAATAGAGGAATGGACAAGTCTGATCAATGCCCCAAAGGAAAATGAAGATGACTTGGACATTTATGCCAAGAAGAAGATGGGTCACAACTCAATGTCACAGATGTACAAGGAGATCCCAGATGATGCACTTGAGACTTTCAAGTTTGGATCACTTCATTTTCTTCTGTTAGGGCTGCCTACGATCAACTGGATCCTAAGGCACACTCTGTTTCCCAAATCAGGTGACCACAACATGATCAGAGGGCATGCAATCAATTTGCTTCACATTTTTGATGTGCCTCAGAAATTCAAAGTCATGAGCCTCATAGTTGAAACTATCAAGAGGACAGCAGCAGACCAGAAGAGGAGCTGTGGATATGCCCCACAGATTCATGAGTTGATTAACTCAAAGATGGGCACAGGAAAGTATCTATTGGATAAGGAACACATCGTTCTCTATCCTTACTTTGAGGACAATCAAGTTGTCATGACTGAGAATGAACCATCATCAGTACAAGCGCAAGAGAAGAAGGAGAAAGCAAGGAAAGAGAAGGCTGCCAAGATGCCAATTCAAGCAGAGGCATCTGAGTACTTTCTGAAGAACAAGCAGGAGCAGCTTGGTTACTTGATAGCATCAACTCTGCGGATTGAGAAGGGTTGGCCACCCTAACTCAAAACCAGGAGAGCTCGGAAAGAATCATGGAACAAAATTCTATGATCTTGATGTCAAAGTGGCGAGATTGATCACTGTGGAGCAGCTACAGGATGACATGCAGGAGAGGAAGGGCAGGACAACGACTGATGCATTTGCCAGAGTGCCACGAGCTCAGAGATCAGCTGCAGAGCCTATCACCAGAGTCACTTCATCAGCTCCAGCTACAGCTCCAGCGCAACCAGCTCTAGCACCAACTCCTTCAGCTCCTTCCACATCTACCGATGCCTTCGTCCTTGGAGTTCTATCTATACCACCACCAGAAGACCAAGCCTGAGAGACGATATAGTCCTATGCATTTTCTAGGAACTTTTTGGTAACTTTTTGCCAAAGGGGAGAAAAATGTATAGATCATAGGCTTCGAGAGAGAGATTTTCTGCTTTTGTTCTCTCTTGTCTTCTTGGTTGAACTTTGTTTGCTTTCGATTGCTTGAGATACTATGCTTTTACCTGTGAGACATTGATGATCATGTGTTTGATCATAAGCTACACTTATGCTTGTTATATGTTATTATCTTACTTATCCTTATATGATCATTCACTTTGCTTGGTGATGAGTGCATGTATTCAATCTTTATTATTTTGAGCGCTCCACCAAGATGTATGTGACATGGAAGAGTAACCCATGAGCCTAATTCCTTGTGCATTTGCAGTCCAAAGCAAATCTTAATATATGCACAAATTTAGGGGAGCTCTTGCTTATCACATACTTCTCAAAGCGACGATGTTTTTCAAATTTTATTATCATTTGTCGAAGCTTTGATCTATATGTTGTCATGAATTACCAAAAAGGTGGAGATTGAAAGTGCAACTATCCCTAGGTGGTTTTGGTAATTCATAACAACATATAGCTCATTAAGCTAATGCTATTCCAAGACAAATATTTCAGGAAAGCTCAATGAATGGCATGGCATGGATGATGAAAGTGGATCCCTCAAAATATCAAGGACAAAGGATTGACTCAAGCTCAAAAGCTCAAGACTCTACATTTTACATTTTAGTGATTCAAGATCACATTGAGTCTATAGGAAAAGCCAATACTATCAAGGAGGGATGAGGTGTTGCTTAATGAGCCTTTTGCTTCATGTGCTTAGTGATATGCTCCAAAACCCTCCACTACTTTCTCACATCCACATATGACCTAAACCTAAGTCAAACTCGGCCCTACCGATTCTTTCTATCCGGCGCCACCGAGTTCAATTGTCATAGCCACTGTGTAGGACCTTGAAGTATGTCTAGAGGGGGGGGGGTGATTAGACTACTTGACCAATAAAAACTTAACCATTTCCCAATTTTAGACTTTGGCAGATTTTAGCTATTTTAGAACAAGTCAAGCAATCTTCACACAATTCAAGCAAGCATGCAAAGAGTATATAGGCAGCGGAAAATAAAGCATGCAACTTGCAAGAATATAAAGGGAAGGGTTTGGAGGATTCAAACGCAATTGGAGACACGGATGTTTTTGACGTGGTTCCGATAGGTGGTGCTATCGTACTTCCACGTTGGTGGAGACTTCAACCCACGGAGGGTAACGGTTGCGCCAGTCCACGGAGGGCTCCACCCACGAAGGGTCCATGAAGTAGCAACCTTGTCTATCCCACCATGGCCGTCGCCCACGAAGGACTTGCCTCACTAGCGGTAGATCTTCACAAAGTAGGCGATCTCCTTGCCCTTACAAACTCCTTGGTTCAACTCCATAATCTTGTCGAAGGATCCCAAGTGACACCTAGCCAATCTAGGAGATACCACTCTCCAAGAAGTAACAAATGGTGTGTTGATGATGAACTCCTTGCTCTTGTGCTTCAAATGATAGTCTCCCCAACACTCAACTCTCTCTCACAGGATTGGATTTGGTGGAAAGAAGATTTGAGTGGAAAGCAACTTGGGGAAGGCTAGAGATCAAGATTCATATGGTTGGAATGGAATATCTTGGCCTCAACACATGAGTAGGTGGTTCTCTCTCAGAACTGGTAAGTTGGAAGTGTAGGTTTGTTCTTATGGCTCTCTCCACGAATGAAGAGGAGGTGGAGGGGTATATATAGCCGCCACACAAAATCTAACCGTTAGACACAATTTACCAAACTCAGTGGGACCGAATCATCAAACTCGGCCAGACCGATTTAGTAAACCAAGTGACCGTTAGGATTTTCGGTGGGACTGACATGCATCTCGGTAGGACCGATATGGTTAGGGTTAGGGCATAACGTAATCTCGGTGAGACCGATTACACAAACTCGGTGAGACTGATTTTGGTAATTAGCTAACCAGAGAGTTATTCAGGTAAACTCGGTGGGACCGATTTGCTCTTTCGGTGAGACCGAAAAGTTACAAAAGGGAAACAGAGAGTTTACATTGTAATCTCGGTGGGACCGATTCGCTCTTTCGGTGAGACCAAAAAGTTACGAAGGGGAAACAGAGAGATTACAATCCCATCTCGGTGAGACCGAGATCCCTATCGGTGAAACCGATTTGCCTAGGGTTTGTGGCAGTGGCTATGACATCTGAACTCGGTGGCGCCGGATAGAAAGAATCGGTAGGGCCGAGTTGGACTTTGGGTTTAGGTCATATGTGGATGTGAGAAAGTAGTGGAGGGTTTTGGAGCATATCACTAAGCACATGAAGCAAAAGGCTCATTAATCAACACCTCATCCCTTCTTGATAGTAATGGCTTTTCCTATAGACTCAATGTGATCTTGGATCACTAAAATGTAAAATGAAGAGTCTTGAGCTTTTGATCTTGAGCCAATCCTTTGTCCTTAATATTTTGAGGGATCCACTTTCATCATCCTTGCCATGCCATTCATTGAGCTTTCCTGAAATATTTATCTTGGAATAGTATTAGCTCAATGAGCTATATGTTGTTATGAATTACCAAAACCACCTAGGGATAGTTGCACTTTCAATCTCCCCCTTTTTGGTAATTGATGACAACATATAGATCAAAGCTTCGACAAATGATAATAAAATTGAAAAACATCGTCGCTTTGAGAAGTATGTGATAAGCAAGAGCTCCCCCTAAATTGGTGCATATTTTAAGATTTTCTTTGGACTGCAAATGCACAAGAAATTAGGCTCATGGGTTACTCTTCCATGTCACATACATCATGGTGAAGCGCTCAAAATAATAACGATTGAATACATGCACTCATCACCAAGCACAGTGAATGATCATATAAGGATAGATAAGATAATGTCATAAAAGGCATAAGTGTAGCTTATGATCAAACACATGATCATCAATGTCTCACGGGTAATGCATAGTATCTCAAGCAATCAAAAGAGTTCAACCAAGAAGACAAGAGAGAACAAAAGCAAAACTCTCTCTCTCTCTCGAAGCCTATGATCTATACATTTTTCGCCCCCTTTGGCAACAAGTTACCAAAAAGTTCCTAGAAAATGCATAGTACTATATCGTCTCTCAGGCTTGGTCTTCTGGTGGTGGTGCAGACTGGACTCCAAGGACGAACGCATCAGTAGACGTGGTAGGAGCTGAAGAAGTTGGAGCTAGAGCTGGTTGAGCTGGAGTTGTAGCTGGAGCTGAAGTAGTGGCTCTGGTGTCTGGAGTTGGTACTGCAGCTGACCTCGAGCTCTAGGCACTGCAAATGCATCGCTTGTTGTCTTGCCCTTCCTCTCCTGCATATCATCTTGTAATCTGCTCCACGGTGATGAATCTCAGTCACTTTGACATCAAGATCATAGAATTTTTGTTCCATGATTCTCTCGTGCTCTCCTGGTTTTGAGTTAGGTGGCCAACCTTTCTCAATCCGCAGAGATGATGCTATTAAGTAACCAAGCTACTCCTGCTTGTTCTTCAGAAAGTAGTCAGATGCCTCTGCTTGAGTTGGCATCTTTGCAGCTTTCTCTTTCCTTGTCTTCTCCTTTCTCTCCTGAGCTTGCACTGATGATGGTTCATTCTCGGTCATGACAACTCGATTGTCCTAAAAATCAGGATAGAGAACCATGTGTTCCTTATCCAAGAGATACTTGCATGCGCCCATCTTCGAGTTTATCAACTCCTGAATCTGTGGGGCATATCCACAGCTTCTCTTCTGATCTGCTGTTGTCCTCTTGATTGTCTCGACTATGAGGCTCATGACCTTGAATTTCTGAGGCACATCAAATACAAGAAGCAAATTGATTGCATGTCCTCTAATCATGTTATGGTCACCTGATTTGGGCAATAGAGTATGCCTTAGGATCCAGTTGATCGTAGGCAGCCCTGACAGCAGAAAATGGACTGATCCAAACTTGAAGTTCTCAAGTGCATCATCGGGGATCTCCTTGTGCATATGTTACATTGTGCTATGATCCATTTTCTTCTTTCCATAAATGTCCAGGACATCCTCACTTTCCATTGGGGCTTTGATCAAACTTGCCCATTCCTCTATGGAAGACTGATATCTGGTTCCTTCTGACATCCACACTATCCTGCCATCTGGATAGAAGTGTGCTGTGGAGTAGAATTGCATGATAAGTTCATCGCTCCAGTTGGTGAGCTTCGCCCAACAAAATCAGCAACTCCACAAGCAATTGAAGCTATCATAAACTCTGTGGTAGTGTTCTGTTCTCCTTCATGTAGGTCCAGTTGACCCATCTCATATCGCAAACTATCGGCTTCTTATCCAGCAAGACAGTCTCATAAAAGTCCTGCTGCTCCTTGGTGTGGAACCTGTAATCCACAGCAGTTCTTCTCCTCGTGGCATATGGATCTGTCTCTCTCCATAGCCTCAACCCATTATCTCTCCTGATCTTCATGTTTTCAGCCACAGGATGAGCATCGTTGTGGTCTGGGATCTTGGGTTTGAGTTTCCTTAGGACCTGCCCTTCTTCTTCTTCTTCTTCTTCTTCTTCTTCAGCTTCAACCTCAGGCAATGGGGCCTTGTTGTTTTCGGCTGCTGGTATGCTCCTGGTATTCCTCTTGGGTGCATTCTTGGGCTTGGAAGTTGCAGCCCCTGACTTGATTGCATCACCCATCAACTTTTGTGCCTTGGGTGCAGGCTCTGCAGCTTCTTCTTCTTATTCTTCTTCCTCTTCCATCATGGAAGGCTTCCCTATCACTCTTGCCATGGTCTTCTTGACCCTTTGTTTCCTTTTCTTTCCCTTTGCAGCAACAGGCTCTTTGGGTTGAGATTCCAAAGGAGCTTGAGTAGACACTCTAGCTTTGGACATTGGTTGTCCGCTCTTTCTTGGCCTTTGATTTTCAAACCAGGCTTCACTGCAAATGAACTGACCTCCCTCTTGAGCACTTTCTTCTTGGAGCTTGCCTCATCCTCAACTGCCACGTAATCCTCATCCTCAGACTCTGAGGTCTTCTTCTTTCTTGACCTAGTGGCAGCCTTGGGTAAATTTCTCGGAGTGCTTCTGCTCCCCTTATCTGAGCTGCTTGAGGGACTAGTGCCCTCGCTCAATTGAACCTGCTCTTCAGATTTGTTCTACTGTCACTCTGGTCTGACATGTTGTCCAACTGACTGCTGACCCTGTGAATAATTATAGATGAGGTAGAGTGGATGAGCATCACAAAATGCAGAGATTTTTGCAAAAGAATGATTCAAAGAACTTAGTTTTAGTTTCCCACTGAAAACATTTCGGATCTAACGATTTTCAAACTCGGTGATACCGAAGCAGTTTTGGAACCTAAACTAGTGAACTCGGTCAGACCGAGTCACAGTTTGGTGGCACCGAGACTGCTAGGGTTTCACAAAGTTCGGAAATCGGTCACACCGGTTTGTAATTCTCGGTCAGACCGATACTTACAAGTGCAATGGCATCAGCCAAATTGGTGGGACCGAGTTTTTCAACTCGGTGGGTCCGAGATGGTTTCGGCGGAAACCTAACCCGAAATTTTTGAATCGCAACTATTGTAAGGATTGATTTGACTGAATAGGAGTGATTCAATCGTGGCAAGATGCATAATGTTCACAATGTGCTGAGAATCGGACGAGGAAAGCACTGTGACCGAGTCCATACCCTAGTTCGGCGGGAACTCGCTTCGGCGGCAACGGCAGAGGATAATTCCGTTGACGGCGGCGGAGACCAGCTCTCGGAGGCAGTGGCATTTAAGTCGACAATCCGTGACCACGTTGGCGGAGCGAGCTATGCGGGCGAGAGGATTAGGAGAAAGTTTTCCAAATTTTGCCCGTGCGATATATATAGCCCGACCCTGTCGGTGTGACCGAGTGGTACAACTCGGTGGCACCGAGATGCAAAACTGTGAACAGTTATTGCAACTCGGTGTGACCGAAAAGTACAAATCAGTTGCACCGAGATGAAAACCTAGATCGACTTAGTAATCTCGGTATGACCGAAATGGAGGAATCGGCCAGACTGAAAATCACAAAGAAGTTTTGGAAGTTTAAGTCTATGACGAATCGGGGACTCCGAGTGCTCCTCACACAGAGTGGTTCGAATCTGATTTGATCAAATTTTGTGATGCAGCATGAATAGAGTTTGAGACGAGAAAAGCATAGATAGCTAGAGAAGTTTCTTAGGCATTCTTGTCCATCCACTTGGCCAAAGAAAGAAAAGCCAAGCAATCAAAACAACAAGTGGATGTCCTCGAATGAGGAAATATGCAACCAACATGCTCACACAATAAAATGACAAAAGAAATATGTGACAAAGCATGCACAACCAATTCTAGCATCTATCAAACAATTGGCGATGACTAGGTCATCTATATATGAGTATATTGACTTAGGAGTCAAATGAGAACATTTGATCATAGGTCATACTCATCGTTTAAGCTCAAGTGGGGTTACCACTTTTACATAAAGCATTTATGTGTTCACATCATTAGAGTTGCTTTGACTCAATTCTTAGAGTTAAGCTCCCCCTAGATGTGAGATTTCCCCTTAGAGGGATAAACTAACCTTGGGTTTTGTCGATGGTGACTTCATGTAGGTGTTGAAGATGTGGATGCTCAATGTTGATGTAGATCGTTTGGAGCAATCCTTTGGAGTGAGTTGCACTTTCAATACCTACATGGGTTAGTCCCACAAGGAACAAACAAGGATATCCATAGACATAGAGTGACGCACACACAAAATGATGTCCATGAAAACATTAGGTTACCTTGTCCCTTGCCTTAACAACATGAGGGTTTGTGACTCCTTGAACTAGTGCAAGATATGGAAGTTGATTGCACTTGTCCTTGCCATAATGATATGAGTGAAAAATGTTGGCGGAGTCACCCTCAAGAACTCTCTAGTTCTTCTTCTTCGGGATCCACATCAACTTGATGGGAATCCTTGGTGTAGTAGTTGTACTTGATAAAGTAGAACTTAACGTAGTCTTGGGAATCCTCTTGACCAAGGCCTTAGGTGCTTCTTCAAATGAATCAATCTCCTCTTGAAGCTTGTCCTTGCCTTTGTTCTTGTGGTCTTGTGGTGGAAGATCATCTTGAGCTTGTGTTCCCTTGAAGGAAGTAGGATCATACTTCTCTTGTTGAGGAACAAACTTCATCTTGGGGTATTGATCTTATTTCCACTCAACTCCATTGGCATTGAACTTTCGTTCAAAACCAACACCTTGATTCTTCCGGTGCCTTCCTTGCTTGCGTACAATTTCCTCAAATTGCTTACTCCCGGCAAGACTCTTGTATACACCTTTCTCTATAATTCCCTTCAATAAGATGTTCTCTTGCTAAAGTGTAACTTGGCTAAGAGGATCATTAGTGGAATCAAGAGAACTACTAGAAGCAACAATATTGGATTTGGCATTGTGATTGTTACTACTAGAAGAAGAATCTTTCTTGTTGTTGTTACTAGACTTGACTTGAGGCATGTAAGTAGATAAGTGAGGGAGTCCCGGATTAGGGGGTGTCCGGATTGCCGGACTACCATCATCGGCCGGACTATCATCGGCCGGACTATCATCATCAATCGGACTCCAAGACTATGAAGATACAAGATTGAAGACTTCACCCCGTGTCCGTATGGGACTTTCCTTGGCGTGGAAGGCAAGCTTGGCGATACGGATATGTAGATCTCCTACCATTGTAACCGACTCTATGTAACCCTAGCCCTCTCCGGTGTCTATATAAACCGGATGGCTTTAGTCTGTAGGACTACAATCACAACAACCCTTACAATCATACCATAGGCTAGCTTCTAGGGTTTAGCCTCCTTGATCTCGTGGTAGATCCACTCTTGTAAACATCCACAATATCAATATCAATCAAGCAGGACGTAGGGTTTTACCTCCATCAAGAGGGCCCGAACCTGGGTAAACATCGTGTCCCTTGTCTCCTGTTACCATCCGCCTAGACGCACAGTTCGGGACCCCCTACCCGAGATCCGCCGGTTTTGATACCGACAATAAGAGTAAATGCTTGGCAATGTAAGAAGAACTTTTCTTATGAATATCATCATTGATTGCCTTTAAGAACTCATTCTCTTGCTCAAGATTGAGCTTTTCAAAGCGTAACTTCTCATGAGCCCTTAAAAGTTCTCGATGATCTTCAAAGATAGTTTCATGAGCTAACTTAAGAGTGTTTAGTTCTTTAGTTAGACGCTCAATTTTCTCCTTATCATTGTCATTCGTTTCAGCATGATTAACTGACGTTTCATCATAGTATTCATCACTAGAGTTGTCAGCAAGTAAATCATCATCACCTAGCAAGTCATCTTCATCAACATCAAAATCAACATACTCGGGGTGTGTTACCTTAGGACCTTTGGCCGTGAAGCATCTACCAATTCCTTCATTTGGTGATTCAAATATGTCGTAGGAGTTGGTTGACACAAGTGCTAGACCGGCAACACCTTCATCTTGAGTGTATTTGGAGTCGGAGTGATAGCTTCTCTTGGAGTGATGGTCGGAGTCGGATACCCATTCAGCAACATGAGCTTGATGTCTTTGTTTTGTGTAGCTCTTTGATGACTTGTCCTTCCTTTCCGAATCCTTGCTTCTCCATGAGGATCTTCGTTCATAACGATCATCTCTACTCCTTCTCTCTCTTGGTGGTGATTCTTCTCTTCTACTTCTTCTCTTGGGAGAATCTTCTCTTCTTTTGTAGGGTGTCGTACACTCATTGGAATAGTGTCTGGGTCTCCCACAATTGTAGCAATTGCGCTCTCGACTAGAAGATCTTTTGTCATTGTAGGACCTTGACTTAGAGCTTCTTTCTTTGCTTCTACTCTTGTAGAATTTGTTGAAGTTCTTCACCATTAAGCTCAATTCCTCATTGAAGGTTTGTTTCTCACTTGATGATGTGGGGGCTTCACATGAGGCTTTGTAAGCACCACTCGACTTGTTGTGAAGTTCCTCCTTATCCTTGAGTGACATCTCATGAGCAACAATTCTTCCAATGACTTCCGTAGGCTTGAGATCTTTGTAATTGGGCATCATTTGGATCAATGTGCACACGGTATCATATTTTCCATCCAATGCTCTTAGGATCTTCTTGATGATGAATCTGTCGGTCATCTCTTCACTTCCTAAGCCGGCAATCTCATTTGTGATGAGAGCAAGCCTAGAGTACATTTCAGCGACACCTTCACCATCCTTCATTTTGAACTTGTCAAGCTGACTTTGGAGCACATCCAACTTGGATTCCTTGACGGAGTCGGTACCTTCGTGCATATCAATCAAAGTATCCCAAATTTCCTTTGCATTCTCAAGACAGTTGATTTTGTTCAATTCTTCGGGGCACAATCCATTGAAGAGGATCTCACAAGCTTGAGCGTTGTATTGCAACATCTTCAACTCATCCGCACTAGCTTCACGATTCGGTTATCTCCCATCAAAGAATTCACCTTGCAAGCCAATACACACAATAGCCCAAACGGCGGGGTTATGTCCAAGAATATGCATTTTCATCTTATGCTTCCAACTAGCAAAATTAGTGCCATCAAAGTAAGGACCTCTACGATGATAATTTCCCTTGCTAGACGCCATACTCTCCTAGGTTGTGAAACCAAGGCTATGACCACCAAAAGCTATGGAAATCAAAGCAAATGGAGACCAAGGCTCTGATACCACTTCTAGGACCTTGAAGTATGTCTAGAGGGGGGGTGATTAGACTACTTGACCTATAAAAACTTAACCTTTTCCCAATTTTAGACTTTGGCAGATTTTAGCTATTTTAGAACAAGTCAAGCAATCTTCACACAATTCAAGCAAGCATGCAAAGAGTATATAGGCAGCGGAAAATAAAGCATGCAACTTGCAAGAATATAAAGGGAAGGGTTTGGAGGATTCAAACGCAATTGGAGACACGGATGTTTTTGTCGTGGTTCCGATAGGTGGTGCTATCGTACTTCCACGTTGGTGGAGACTTCAACCCACGTAGGGTAACGGTTGCACGAGTCCACGGAGGGCTCCAACCACGAAGGGTCCATGAAGTAGCAACCTTGTCTATCCCACCATGGCCGTCGCCCACGAAGGACTTGCCTCACTAGCGGTAGATCTTCACGAAGTAGGCGATCTCCTTGCCCTTACAAACTCCTTGGTTCAACTACACAATCTTGTCGGAGGCTCCCAAGTGACACCTAGCCAATCTAGGAGACACCACTCTCCAAGAAGTAACAAATGGTGTGTTGATGATGAACTCCTTGCTCTTGTGCTTCAAATGATAGTCTCCCCAACACTAAACTCTCTCTCACAGGATCGGATTTGGTGGAAAGAAGATTTGAGTGGAAAGCAACTTGGGGAAGGCTAGAGATCAAGATTCATATGGTTGGAATGGAATATCTTGGCCTCAACACATGAGTAGGTGGTTCTCTCTCAGAATTGGTAAGTTGGAAGTGTAGGTTTGCTCTGATGGCTCTCTCCACGAATGAAGAGGAGGTGGAAGGGTATATATAGCCTCCACACAAAATCTAACTGTTACACACAATTTACCAAACTCGGTGGGACCAAATCATCAAACTCGGTCAGACCGATTTAGTAAACCTAGTGACCGTTAGGATTTTCGGTGGGACTGACATGCATCTCGGTAGGACCGATATGGTCAGGGTTAGGGCATAACGTAATCTCGGTGAGACCGATTACAGAAACTCGGTGAGACCGATTTTGGTAATTAGCTAACCAGAGAGTTGGTCAGGTAAACTCGATTTGCTCTTTCGGTGAGACCGAAAAGTTACAAAAGGGAAACAGAGAGTTTACATTGTAATCTCGGTGGGACCGATTCGCTCTTTCGGTGAGACCGAAAAGTTACGAAGGGGAAACAGAGAGATTACAATCCCATCTCGGTGAGACCGAGATCCCTATCGGTGAAACCGATTTGCCTAGGGTTTGTGGCAGTGGCTATGACATCTGAACTCGGTGGCGCCGGATAGAAAGAATCGGTAGGGCCGAGTTGGACTTTGGGTTTAGGTCATATGTGGATGTGAGAAAGTAGTGGAGGGTTCTGGAGCATATCACTAAGAACATGAAGCAAAAGGCTCATTAAGCAACACCTCATCCCTTCTTGATAGTATTGGCTTTTCCTATAGACTCAATGTGATCTTGGATCACTAAAATGTAAAATGAAGAGTCTTGAGCTTTTGATCTTGAGCCAATCCTTTGTCCTTAATATTTTGAGGAATCCACTTACATCATCCATGCCATGCCATTCATTGAGCTTTCCTGAAATATTTATCTTGGAATAGTATTAGCTCAATGAGCTATATGTTGTTACGAAAACCACCTAGGGATAGTTGCACTTTCACACTGCCACAAAACCTAGGCAAATCGGTCTAACCGATAGGGATATCGGTCTCACCGAGATGGGATTGTAATCTCTCTGTTTCCCTTCGTAACGTTTCGGTCTAACCGAAGTGAGCGATCGGTCCCATCGAGATTACAATGTAAACTCTCTGTTTCCCCTTCGTAACTTTTCGGTCTCACCGAAAGAGCGAATTGGTCCCACCGAGTTTACCTGACCAACTCTCTGGTTAGCTAATTACCAAAATCGGTCTCACCGAGTTTGTGTAATCGGTCTCACCGAGATTACATTATGCCCTAACCCTAACCATATCGGTCCTACCGAGTTGCATGTCAGTCCCACCGAAAACTCTAACGGTCACTAGGTTTACTAAATCAGTCCGACCGAGTTTGTTGATTCGGTCCCACTGAGTTTGGTAAATTGTGTGTAACGGTTAGATTTTGTGTGGAGGCTATATATACCCCTGAAAGTGCGTTATATCGACTAGAGGGAGGGTGAATAGGCCATTTTTATGAATTCTTCACTGAGGAATTTGCGGTGAGGAAATTCCTTAGCGAAGAACTACTTATGTGAATAAGTACTCGAAGTAAGCATAAGAGAATGCGGGCATGGTCATCATGATGAAATGAAGACAATCAAAGAGTACAGAAAGCGTAAACACAGGATAGCATAAGATGAAGACAAAGCAGTGAAGAAATTGAAGCGAGGAAATTGAGAAAGTCTTGATCAAAGTCTTCAAACAAAGATATGAACAAACACTCAACACAATAATGAGGAAATGAAAGGGTTGAGGAAATAGAACCAGTTAGGTTGGTGAAGACAATGATTTGGTAGACCAGTTCCAACTGCTGTCTCGGTTATACGTCTGGTTGGAGCGGTGAGTATTTAAACTCGAGGACACACAGTCCGGACACCCGATCGCTGAGCACGCAGCTCGGGACACCAAGTCCTCACCGTATTCTCCTTGAACTAAGGTTACATGGACCTCGTCCAATCACTCGTGGTAAGTCTTCACGTGACTTCCAAACCTTCACAGACTTGGTCACTCGGCGATCCACAATTCCTCTTGGATGCTCTAGACCATGACGCCTAACCGTCTGGAAGAAGCACAGTCTTCAAAGGTAACAAGCGTCGGATCCACGCAGGATCAATCTCTTCAGTGATGCTCAATCACTTTGGGTTTGTAGGGGTTTGGTTTTGGGTTTTCCTCACTCGATGATTTTCGCTCAAAGTCCTCGGAGGATGGGTTGCTCTCAAATGACAAGTGTCAAGTTCTCTCGAGCAGCCAACCAGATAGTGGTTGTAGGGCGGCTATTTATAGCCTAGGAGAATCCGACATGATAAGACATAAATGCCCTTCAATGATATGACCGTTAGGTGGATAAGATATTTTGGGACAGGTGGCGCAAGAAGACAAAGAACGATCGGAAACTTGAATCTCAAATTCCTCGGGGCTATCATGTTCCTCCTTGTGTAGGCAATCCGCCTTTGGCGAATTCCTAACTCCTCGGTCGAACAAATTCCTCGTGACGGAAGAACTTCGTCTCATCCATTGAATAAATTGACTGAACTGTATGAGATTTCAAAGGCTTCACTCGAAGGGATTGGTAGGTGTAGGATTTTGAGTTGAGCATCACATGGAAATTTTTCCTTAGTATTTCCTCGACCCCCTTTAACAGTACGGTGTTTCCTATGATTCAAGAAAGAGAAAATGAAACTACGAAAACAAAAGTCTTCACGCTTCATGTTCCTCAAATGAATACTAAGTCTTCAAGGTCACACCAATTTCTTCACTTTCAAAGTCTTCAGAAAGTCTTCAAAATATCAAAGTCTTCAGTCGAAGAACTTTATTTTTAGGGGTCGACTCTCTCTGTAAATATCAAACTCCTCATAGACTTATAGACCTGTATACACTCACAAACGCATTAGTTCCTTAACCTATAAGTCTTCAATACACCAAAATCACTAAGGGGCACTAGATGCACTTACAATCTCCCCCTTTTTGGTGATTGTTGACAATATAGGTTAAGTTTTCAACGGGGATAAACATATGAAGTGTAAATACTGATATTGAGGAATTTGATTGCAAGATATAGAAGAACTCCCCCTGAAGATGTGCATAGTGAGGAATTTGCTTTTGAGGCAGTGCACATTTGAAGAGTTGAATCATGGAGATCTCCCCCTATATCTTGTAATTCATACACGCATTTGACATATAGTATGAAGAATTTGAAATGCATGATGAAATATGGTGCTTGATGTAATTCAGCATGCGTGCGATAACATTAATGAGGAACAAGCATGCAGAATAGCGCATCAAGAGTATCAGAGCTCAAGAGAATCAGAGCTCAGTGTCAGAGCATAGTGCAAGAGCACGATTGCATCAAAAGTATCAAAGCACCATCGGGTTTAAGATTACAACTCGATCCAATAAAATTTTCAGAAGAAGCGAGTTGTAACTTAACAAAAATTTGCCCATATAATAGACCGGCTTGAAGACTAACTCAAATTTCTCCCCTTTGTCATCGAATGACCAAAAGGATCGGCGAGGACTAACGCCTACGAAGAATTTCAAGTTGAAGAAGGCGCCCAGCGTTGTTAGGGTCGGTTGTTGGAGTAGGGCCTGCAGCGGTGTCGCCCAAGTCTTCATTTTCATCGGTGTCGCGATGAAGAATAGGAGCTAGCCACCAAGGAAGGAACTTTGACCTTCTTGTATTTCTTTGGAGGAGGTGCAGACCAGTCAAATTCTTCCTTGAGTCCCATTGTCGTCAGTTCTTCCGCACTGTAGACATTTGAAAGAACAGCCCAAGTGCGTTTGAAGGTTTCATGGAGGTAGTAGTGGTTTTCTTCCTTGCATTGTGTGTAGAGGTCATGTTGTGAAGAATTGAACCAAAGCGACGCTTGACCCATTTATGATTGCGATCAACCTTCCGATGAAGGCGAGGAGTAACTCATGATCAGTCATCACCACAGGTGCGAGCTTGAGGACTTTTCTTGACCGAGGTATTTCTTGGCGAGTCATGTGTGGCGAGTCATCATTGGTGGAGTAGGATGCTGCTTTGTGAAACTGTCCATCCAATGGACGAATGCCTTCATCGATCACAGCAGTAGCCTTGCCCTTGTCATCAGCTGAGGTAAATGTCCGTTTGAGGACTTCAATAGGGGGCAAGTAGCTGCAGTGGTTCAGAGTATCGGCCTTGTAATTGAGTGAAGACCTTGTCCTGATGAATCTCATAATCCAAGGCGCATAAGGCTTCAGCTCAAATGGTGACATAGCAATGTTTGCCAGAGTCCTCATGAAGAAATCATGGAAGTTGACGGGAACGCCATGGATGATATTGAAAAGCACATTCTTCATGATGCCAATGACTTCTTCGTCATTCGAGTCGTGGCCTTTGATAGGACTCATTGTCTTCGTCAGAATCCGATAGACAGTCCGAGGCACATACAATAATTCCTTGACGAGGAATTTGGTTCTTGGGGCCTGCCTTGGCTTCAAAGGCTTCATCAACACTTGCATATAGTGATTTGAAAGTTCTGGTTCGTTGTAGATACAACGGGCACCATCAAGTGGAGGATCGAGTGGTAGAGCACGAAGCAATTCAGATTGTTGGTGCCTTGTAGTGAGTATTTTCGGACATCGTCTAATACCCATGAGTTCACGTCTTGACGTCTCCGTGATGTGCAGCATTGCATAGAATTGAAGAATGAGTTCTTCATTCCAGTCACATATATCAGTGTAGAAATTCAGAAGTCCTGCGTCGTGAAGAACACTGAGGACTGGCTCGAAGCCTAGCAGAGACTCCATGTCCACATGAGGAATATGAGCATGATCGAAGACTTTGTCTTTGTTGAAGAGCACTGAGGAATAGAAATTGGCTTGGTGGCAGTCGAAGCGCCTCTTCCTTATCGAGCAGAATCATATGGATTATGTCGAGTGAAGAATCGTGCTCGCTGAAGAAGTCTTCAGCCTTGAACTTTTGCTTTGTTGAGAAGGGATCCTTTGGCTTTGGCAGTGGAGTGTCAGTGAGTTGCATCACGACCTCTGGAATCGCAATCTCAGGTTCTTCAGGTTGAGGAATTTCTTGTTCCTCAACAGTGCGATCGAGGATCAGAAGAAGAGGTTCATCGGCGCTAGTGGCTGGAATTTCTTCATGGACGGATGAAGTGGGATGAGTTTCTTGAGCCCATTTGAGCAGTTGGAGCAGGGACCGAGGTATCTGTTGGATTGGGGTGAAGAGTGGAGAATTTGGATGCTGACTTTCCCAAAAGTCATCATTCATCACTGGTGTTGTGCTTCCAATATCCACATCTTCTTCAAGTTCCTCAACACCGGCCTTTTCAGCTGTGAACTGAGGCATAGGCGAGGAAATGATTGGGGTTGAAGGGATTGCTTCCACTTCAATTTCTTCATCAATCTGCTCTGACGAAGCAGCAGAATGATTTTCTTCATTAGATCCGCTTGGGATCACATAATCTTCATCAAAAGGAACAAGGTCCTTTGATGGAATTGAGAAATTGGAACAGCATCAATTGGATTTTCAAAGGAGCTGGTCATTGGCTTCATTTTCTTCGCGATCGAAGAATTTGACGCTGGTGATGCTTTCGTTTCTTCACAGCAGCTCGTTCGCAGCGTTGGTCTTCTTCACATCGAGGCGATGGAAGAATTGGAGTTGGTGTTGGTGCAGGAGGAGCCGAGGAATCGGATGATGTTCCTCGGTAGCAATCGATGCAGATTGCCTGACTTGTTCGATTTCTTGAGCGCACCACTAGTGGATGCCCCGCAATTTCTTCGGTGGTGGAATGGGATCATCAGCCACGAGGCGGCATTTTCTTGACAGCCTGAACTTCATCGGCGATCTTGGCATGTTCTTCGATCGGCTGAGTGAGGCTCCGGCAGAGGAATTTCATGTTGCGTTGGGGCAGCAACATTGGTGAATTTCTTCGTCGGGTTGCGAATCGACCTTGGCTCCTTGCCAATCAGCATAATAAGCATCGAAGTTTTCTTTGAGGTCTTGAATTTCAATCTGGACCTTGAGAAGTTCCTCGGTGTCATTACGACAGCGTTTTCTTGAGGAACTTCTCCTTTCGTATTGAACTTTCTTGATCTCTCTTGCCTTTTCAAACTTCCATTTCTCTTGATGATGAAATGGGTGACATATGACTTTGTCCGAGTCGATGAAAGTCGGGCATAGGGTGTTTGGATCCTTGTGCCGAGATCAATATAATCGAGGATTTTCCTCGGATCAACAGCGATGCACAGATGTGCCTTTGGCTCTAGCGGCCCTCTCTTGGCGATCTCGATGATTTCCGCAAGTTCATCATCATCAGCCTCATCATCTTCGTGTGGCTCTTGGAAGGCGACCTGTTTGTTCTTGGGACTTGGCCGAGGACCTTGTCCTGTTGTGGCCTTAGTCTTGCAGAGTCGGGCGGATGAAGACTTTGGTGCAGGTGAGGAACTTCTTTGAGACACCAGAGGCAATGGAGAAGCCTGCAGTCCTTTGGCACGTGGCGGATGCACATGTGCTGAGGACTTTGTCGGAACTGCTGAGGACTTGGGAGGAGCTGAGGATTTTGGAGGAGCAGTAGCAGCATGAGGAATTTGCCGAGAGGGCACAGCTGAGGAACTTGGCCGTGAGGGCACTGTTGGTGAAGCACTTGGCTTGTGTGCGGGCTTCTTTGCCATAGATTTTGTTGGCTTGACAAAGGCCTCAGGGGCAGCAGCAGTGGCAGAGTCCTCATTGAATTTCCTCACTGCCTCATTGGCTTGTCAATGGGGCTCTTGGGCATGGAGGATTGAGTGCGAATTTTTTCATGTACTTTGGAGTTACATATCTGTACTCCCTCCATTCCCGTGCCCATCTCCGTTCAATCCTTTGGATGCGCACCTTGCGCTGATTTTTGTTCTCTTTGACGAACTCGGCTTCATCAGGTGTGCAATAATCAGCATATATTTCCTCAGGGATTTCAAACGCGGTCATGACCTCGGGCCTCTTTCCTTCTTTCTCGTGGCTTCTTTCCTTACGCCATATTCTTGGTGAGGAATTTGAACAAGCGAATTCTCGAAGAAGTATGCAACTTTTCTTTGAGGAACGCTCCAAATGAGTTAAGTTGATGAGAACCTAGTGATTCAGCAGCGGACATGAGTACCTGTGAGCAGAGTATAGTTGCGAGGAATTTGGAGAGGTCATATGCATTCTCGAAGGTTTTCAAAAGAACAAGTTTTGAGGATTTTGACCAGATGAGCCTTGAAGAATTTCACTAAGCGTTCTTTGTCTTAGGTTCGAGTTGTGCGGATCGAGGATCCACACAATTGAGGAATCTTGAAGAAAATGATTGCTTAGATAAATGAATCAAGAGCATATAACTAGTGAGGTGTTTGTGTGTGAAGATTTGAAGAATAAAACACCTTTGAAGATTTTGTAGTGTAAAATTTGGATCAACGAGGGCAGTAAAAGTAACTTTTAATTACCCTAAATGAAGAACACGACGAACTAGGTGTTGTAGATGTGAAGCTCGTCTGTTCAGATCTTCCACGCCCTAACTCGGCGGAGGAAGACAGCTACGGCGGCGGCGGAGTGAGGATTTCTGCAGTCGGCGCGAGTACGTCGGTGACGAGGTCGAGGCAGCGAAGCTCTTCCTCACCGGCGACGATGGAGTAGAGGCGGCACTAGGGTTTGAGGAGCTCGAGCGGTAGAGAGAGGTCGAGCGGAGTAAAAGAAGTGAGGATGGAGAGAGGGGTATTTATAGAGGCAGTGAAAAACTGTTGCTTAGAAGATTTAGGACGAGCGTGCCTGACCATTCTCCTTCTCACGACATGTGTCACCCACGTCTTGTGTAGTGGAGATCGTGTATGATCATGGGTGAGTAAAATAATGCATCGTGGGATGCGGAGCGGTTTAATGGCAAAACCGAAAGTTTGGATAAGATCAGTTTTAAAGTTTCGTTCGCAATTTCTTCAGCTGACAAGGACTCAGTGAAGATTTTAAACGAGTTTCAAATAGAACGCACATGAAGAATTTGTGAAAAGATTGGGTTGAGTATAGCATAGAGGGGGAAGGGTCCGATCACATTCACTTAGCAGAAAAAAGCGACTTGAAGAAATAGCCATAAGTGAATGCTGTCGAGGACATAAACCCATATATATATGTATTGCCAATGAAGAAAAACGATGGAAATAGTGAAGATTTTGCAAAGTTGAAGAATTTGAAAAACTGAAGAATTTCAAAACTGAGGAAAAACTCAAATTGAAGATTTTCAACTTTGGTGGTGGCGTGACCCACCGTATAAGAATGATGATTTCAGACACGCGTACAATTGTCGAGGGTTACGAGAATCAAATTCTTCATTAATTTCTTCACATTAGAGTGTTATTCTTCATTGATTGAAGAAAAACGTTTCTTCATGTGTTGCATATCTAAGTCATCAATTTTGCATAAGTGTCAGGATGTGTGTCCTTTTCAAAGAACGTTCGAACATTCTAAGATATTTAGCTCACACCGCAACTTGCTAAATCTCTTCTCATCTAAGGGCTTAGTGAAGATATCGGCTAGCTGTTGTTCAGTCTTCACATGCTCGATGGAGATGTCGCCCTTCAACACATGATCACGAAGAAAATGATGACGAATTTGAATGTGCTTTGTCTTCGAGTGCTGAACTGGGTTGTGAGCAATCTTGATGGCATTCTCATTGTCACGAGAGAGAGGCACATTCTTCACGTTGATGCCGTAGTCCTTGAGAGTTTTCTTCATCCACAGCAATTGAGCACAACACGAGCCATCAGCAATGTATTCAGCTTCCGCGATGAGCGGTGATACGCAGTTCGCATTTCTTCGAGGACCAACGGACCAATGATCGTCGAGAAATGACAAGTACCAGATGTTGACTTGCGGTCCACACGATCACCAGCATAGTCGAGTCGAATATCAATGAGATCAAAAGTAGAGCCCTTGGGGTACCATAATCCTAGTGTTGGTGTGTGAGCTAGATATCGAAGAATATGCTTCACAGCCTTATGGTGTGATTCCTTGGTGTAGCTTGAAATCGGGCACACATGCAAACACTAAGCATTATATCTGGCCTAGATGCACATAAGTACAATAGAGAACCAATCATGGGCGGTATACCTTGTGATCGAAGTCAATACCATTTTCATCGATTGCATAGATGGCCATTTGTGGGCATAGGAATTTTGACGCCTTTGCAATCTTGCATGCCGAATTTCTTCAAGACATCTTTGAGGTATTTCTCCTGAGATATGAATATGTCATTGTGTTGTTGACGAATTTGAAGACCTAAGAAGAATTTCAACTCTCCCATCATAGATATTTGATATTCTTCACTCATCATATAGGCAAATTCATCACTATAACGTTGGTCAGTACAGCCAAAGATAATATCATCAACATATATTTGGCACACAAACAGTTCACCATCATATGATTTAGTAAAGAGAGTAGGGTCGAGTGAACCGGGTGTGAAGCCATTCTTCACGAAGAATTCCTTCAATGTATCATACCATGCACGTGGGGCTTGTTTGAGACCATAGAGAGCCTTGTTGAGTCTGAAGACTTTGTCGGGATTCTTTGGATCTTCAAAACCTGGGGGTTGAGCAACATATACTTCTTCCTCAAGCTTACCATTGAGGAATGCACTTTTCACATCCATTTGATATAAAGTGATATTGTGATGGTTAGCATAGGCGAGTAATATGCGAATAGACTCAAGTCTAGCAACACGTGCAAAAGTTTCATCGAAATCAATTCCTTCAACTGTGTGTAGCCTTGAGCTACAAGTCGTGCCTTATTCCTCACCACAAGGCCATTTTCATCTTGCTTGTTGCGGTAGATCCACTTTGTGCCAATGATATTATGTTTGCGAGGATCTGGACGTTTGACCAGTTCCCGGACATTGTTGAGCTCGAGCTGATGTAATTCTTCTTGCATGGCCTGAATCCACTCGGGCTCGAAATGCTTCATCTACCTTAGTGGGCTCTGTGATAGAGACAAAAGCATAGTGCCCACAAAAGTTAGATAAATGTGAAGCTTTTGAGCGTGTGAGAGGACCTGGCGCTTCAATGTCATCGATGATCTTGTCAACTTGTACTTCTTTTGCAACGCGAGGATGAGCTGGTTGTCGTCGAGGAATTTGATCATTTTCCTCAGCACCATTGTCTTCAGCATTATCTTCAGGTGCATCAGCTCGGCGTTCTTCGCGTACTGGAATGAATTCTTCAGCTGATTCTTCAGTAGGAATGACATCCTCGGTTGCCTTGAACTTGATTGATTCCTCAGGTGCTGGTTCATCTAACACAGAAGGTAGGTGCTCTCTTTGCGAGCCATTAGTTTCATCGAACCGCACATCTATAGTGTCAACAATCTTGTGAAGAGCGATGTTGAAGACTCTGTAGGTGTGCGAGTCCTTTCCGTAACCAAGCATAAAACCTTCATGTGCTTTCGGTGCAAATTTAGAATTGTGATGAGGATCTCTAATCCAGCATTTAGCACCGAAGACTTTGAAATAACTTACATTGGGTTTCTTGTCAGTGAGGAGTTCATAGGCAGTCTTCTTGAAGAATTTGTGAAGATATACTCTGTTGATGATGTGGCACGCAGTATCAATTGCATCAATCCAAAAACGACTAGGCGTTTTGTATTCATCAAGCATAGTGCAAGCCATCTCAACAAGAGTTCTGTTCTTGCGCTCCACGACACCATTCTCTTTGAGGAGTATAGGAGTAGATAACTCATGAGTAATACCAAGTTCATCAAGATAGGCATCAAGACCGAATTCTTGAACTCAGTTCCATTGTCACTCCCGATGTGTCCGATCTTCACACCAAAGTTAGTTGAAGCCCTCGAGGAAAATCGTTTGAAGACTTCCGCACTTGATTTTTCAAGTAACAATGTGTACCCATGTGTAACGAGAGTAATCATCAACAATAACAAAGCCATATAGAGATGCGTCATTAGTGATGACTAAGTAATGATTAGGACCAAAGAGGTCCATGTGAAGCAATTGAAGGGACGAGTAGTGGTCATGATAGTCTTATTTGGATGCTTGGCCTTGGTCATTTTTCCAGCTTCACACGCTCCACACAAGTGATCCTTGAGGAATTTGACATTCTCAATGCCAATGACATGCTTCTTCTTTGCAAGCGTGTTCAAATTCCTCATGCCCGCGTGACCAAGTCGCCGATGCCATAGCCAGCCTTCTGAAGCTTTTGCAAGTAGACACACGGCTGGTTGTGGTCTGTAGAGAATTCAACAATATACAAGTCTCCTCTCCTAAAGCCTTGAAGACTTTGGAATTGTCACTTCCATAATCACAACACAACGATACTTGCCAAAGATAACAACCATATCAAGATCACAAAGCATTGAGACTAACATGAGGTTGTATCCTAAGGACTCAACAAGCATGACTTTGTCCATGTGTATGTCCTTAGAGATCGCAACCTTACCAAGACCCAATACGACTTTTGCCTTTGTCGGCCAAAGATGATATGCTTGAGATGTGGCGGTGATAAGGGAGCATCCATCAATAGATTCTTGTCACCAGTCATGTGATTTGTACATCCACTATCGAGAACCCACTCAGTGGCTTTGGGTTGATCATCCTGCAGATGAATTAGTGCAACTTACGATCTCATATACTTCATCAGTGAAGAATATGATATCAAGTTCATCAGATGAATTTCATCATTCAGTATTATGAGATAAGCGGTATGAGGGCGTGTGAAATGAAAGTTCATTTCATCATGATTAGCCTGCGTCCTTTCGAGCATTTTGTCGGGCCCCAAAGCAAATTCTTGAGACGTTGAAAAGCGTCTGAGACCTGACCTGCAGAAGAGGTTAGTTCTTTTCTTCACCACCCACATCGAAGGGGTGGCAAAGAGTTCATCACTCTGCGAGCACCATATGAGAATGGTGGCATAGAGGCCAATCCATTTCGTTTCACATAAGAGGGTTAGGGTAAGCATATGAATAAGCGGAGAAATTCTTGAGGACTTATGAACATATTGGTTTGAAGAATAATGCACATATTCATAGCCCTTAGCTCTACCTGCGAAAGCAGAGTTATTAGCACGATGATAATCATATGAGGACTTTGATCCTTTTGAGAATTTGATCCATGTGAGGAATTTGGTCCGTATGAGGACTTGGATCCATATGAAGAATTTGATCTGGGGTTCCTATTCTTCACGGTGGTGTCATGAGGACATTCACTGAAGACTTTCAAGGAACTTCTTGGGAACCCAGATTTTCTTCATAGGGAACCGTTCCTGCGATTAGTGCCAACATATCTAGCAAATACTTCACCATTCTGATTTTTGAATAGTTTATAGTTGAGTCAAATGACTCATCGGAAGAATGAGGAGATTCGCATGTAAAGCCGGATAAGTTAGATGGATCAAGCTGGAGGTCCCTTTGCAGCAACCCATGAGGTTTTGGGATCTTGCTCGGGCTTCCAATATGTTCCATCAGCATTGAGTTTCCTCTCAAAGGCAATACCCTCTTTCCTAGGGTTCTGTTGAGGATATGCTTTTAAGCACATCACAAAAGTCGATGCCCTTTGAGGCTTTTGTACATGCTGTCATATACAATTCCTTCAGCCCTGCATCGTCAAGTGATACTAGCAATGTCCTCGGATGAGGAATTAGTGATAGCAGAGGCAGGTGAAGAATTTATAACAGTTGAAGCATTTGAACATTGGTGAAGAATTAGCGATTCACGTTCAATGCACTTTAAGCATGGAGGAACAAATTCTTCACGAGAAGCGCTGATTTGTTGAGAAAGTAATGAATCGCGCTCCTTACGAAGATCTTCATAATTCACTCTTAGCTTCTCAAGATCTTGCTTTCTTTGAAGAAATTCATAAGAAAGTTTCTCATAAAGTAACTTTTAATTACCTAAATGAAGAACCGACGAACTAGGTGTTGTAGATGGAACTGTCTGTTCGGATCTTCCCCCTAACTTGGCGGAGGAAGACAGCTCTGGCGGGGAGTGAGGATTCTGGTGTGAATCGTCGGGAGGTCGAAAGGGCTCTTCCTCACCGGGACGATGGAGTAAGGGCCTAGGGTTTGAGGGCTCGGCGGGAGAGAGGTCGGCGGAATAAAAAGTGAGGATGGAGAGGGTATTTATAGGGGTGAAAAACTGTTGCGAAGATTTAGAAGAGCGTGCCGACCATTCTCCTTCTCCGACATGTGTCCCCCGTCTTTGTAGTGGAGATGTGTTGATCTGGGTGGTAAAATAATGCATCGTGGGATCGGAGCGGTTTAATGGCAAAACCAAAGTTTGGATAAGATCAGTTTTAAAGTTTGTTCAATTTCTTGGTGACAAGGACCGGTGAAGATTTTGAGCGAGTTTCAAATAGAAACACATGAAGAATTTGTGAATAGATTGGGTTGAGTATAGCATAGGGGAAGGGTCGATCACATTCCTTAGCGGACTTGAAGAAATAGCCATAAGTGAATCTTTGTAGGGACATAAACCCATATATATATTATTGCCAATGGAAAAAGCATGGAAATAGTGAAGATTTTGCAAAGTTGAAGAATTTGAAAAACTGAAGAATTTCAAAAGGAAAAACTCAAATTGAAGATTTTCAACTTTGGTGGTGGCGTGACCCAGTATAAGAATGATGATTTAGACACAGCGTACAATTGTGTGGGGTTACGAAATCAAATTCTTCATTAATTTCTTCACACTTAGAGTGTTATTCTTCATTGATTGAAGAAAACGTTTCTTCATGTGTTGCACATCTAAGTCATCAATTTTGCATAAGTGTCGGGATTGTGTCCTTTTCAAAAACTTCGAAGATTCTAAGATATTTAGCTCACACAAACTTGCTAAATCTCTTCTCATCCAAGGGCTTAGTGAAGATATCGGCTAGCTGTTCTTGGTCTTCACTTCGATGGAGATGTAAGCCCTTCAACACATGATCACGAAGAAAATGACAATTTGAATGTGCTTTTCTTGAGTCTGGCTGGGTTGTGAGCAATCTTGATGGCACTCTCAT